>CM060974.1:65537584-65847584 GCA_030765045.1 Tenodera sinensis | reverse complement strand
TTCTAACCAGTATCAAGGAATACCTGAGAAACGGTTAACTACAAAAAAGTTAAGAAAATCACGAGGTCAAAATTACTTTCCCTACTGAGTATAGAAAGAAGGGGAGGTATTGTATTCCACCCGAAAGCTTGATGTCGAGATTACACCGGAAATATACTACGTTTTGAGGCCCCATGAATCCCGAAAAGTTATTATGTGTGTGTGTGTGTGTGGGGGGGGGGGGGGGGCGGAACGGCATAACTCAAATACACAAAGTCTGTTGGAAACCAAAGTTGATATTTCAGTACAAAATACATCAAGGAGACGACACAAATTTTGAAGAAAAGTCTTCCAAAAACTACCATTTGCATGGAACATCTCTGAATTTCTCGAAAATGGCGCTTATGCATCTGATTAAAATGTCACATGTTTAAGATATTCCTTAAGACAAATTTAATGTATATTTTGAATTATCTGTTATAGCTCACGTCCTGCCAGTTTACTCGTGATGACTTTTGCATAGAGATAGACCGCATATTACTACACACAAAATCTGATGTGTTGCACTCACATGACTTTCTCTACTCTTGTACTAACCATTCTTACAAACTCTTATTCCTATATCTTCTTCGTGTTACTTGAGATAAGCATTTGTACAAATTATGTTATTACTTATTTCCTTGTAGGTACAAGGGGAATATTAGAATACGCTTTATGCGATAGTCAAATCTTTTAAAGCTTTGGGATTCTGTTCTCTTTGCACACTTAACGTGAGAAAATGAACAACCATGATCCATTTCACGAAAGTTTTAAGTTTTCCGAAACTCACACACATAACAAGGAATATCTCCGAAATGCTTCACCCTACAAGAAAATTTATTCGGACATAAATTGTGTATTTTAGCAAGATCTACATTTTTTGTACATTATGATTTGGTGTATCTCTAACGGTTTACCAGTTATGCAAAAGTCGTCCAGCGTAAATACCACTACAGGGGCTATAGCCAGAAAATTCAAGATATACATTTCATTTGTCATAAAAATATTTCAAATATATGACATTTTAATCAAAATCGTTAGAGCCATTTCCAAGAAAATCAAAATTTTCGAAAAATTGTCCATCTAAAGGGTAGTTTAGGATGGGACTATTTTCGTGTCGCACCCTTGAAAGACATTAAACTTAAATACCGACTTTCGTTTTCAAACTACTTTTCAGTTTTCAGTTATGCTATCCACAGACTGACACACACACACACACACACACACACACACACACACACACACACACACACACACACACACACACACACACACACACACACACACACACACACACACACACACACACACACACACACAAAGACGCGCGCGCGGGCGGGGACCTTTTTCGAAAAATACCATTTTTGGATTCAGGGGTCTCAAAATATATATTTCCGGTGAAATCTCGACATTGAATTTTTGGGTGGAATACAATACTTCCCCTACTTACTATTAGAGAAAGTAAAAATGTACAGCTTGTTAAAGCAGATAATTTATGTAAAAACTTTTTTTTTGGAGTGAACCATTTCGAAGCTATTCCTTGTTATTTGTGTGAGTTATGCGACACGTATATATAATACATATTGGTAGAACATGCATCTCAACTAGGGAATATCCCATAGGATTGCTAACATAATGTAACATTGTAAGGTATCACCTGCATTTACTGGATGTGAGGAAATATTGTATGTGATGCTTCGGATTACTATGAGGGTTCCTGAATAGGAAAATAAAGAAAAGCCTTTTATAGAAGCAGCTTCTTGTGCGTAAATAATGTAATGGACATGAAAACACAGTTTCTTCCAAATAACGTTCTCTGAGATATTTCCGTGTTATCGGAGATAACTATTTGCACTGCTTTTCATTTTTTACTTTCTCTACTGGTAAGTAGGGGAAGTATTGTATTCCACCCAAAAATTAGATGTCGAGATTTCACCGGAAATATGTGTTTTGAGGACCCCTGAATCCCAAAAAGGCAGTTTTAGAAAAAGGTCTGTTTGTGTGTCTGTGTCTGTGTGCCTATGGACAGCATAACTCAAAAACGAAAAGTCGGTTAAAATCGAAACTTGGTATTTAAGTGTAATGTATTTCAAGGGTGAGACACGAAGATTTTCAAGAAAATAGCCCCGCCCTAAACTACCCTTTACATGGAACATTTTTCAAAAAGTTTGATTTTCTTGAAAATGGCTCTAACGACTTTGATTAAAATGTCATACGTTTGAGATATTTTGACGACAAATGAAATGCATATCTTGAATTTTCTGGCTATAGCCCCGGTTGTAATATTCACTCTGGGCAACTTTTGCATAACTGGTAAACCGTTAGAGATAGACCAAATCCTACTGTACGAAAAATGTAGATCTTGCTAAAATACACAATTTGGTTCGGAACAAATTTTCTTGTAGGGTGAACCATTTCGGAGATATTCCTTGTTATGTGTGCGTGAGTTCCGGAAAACTTAAAACTTTCGCGAAATAGAATATCGTTCATTTTTTTATATGTTAAATGTGCAAAGAGAACGGAATCTCAAATCTTTAAATAATTTGACTATTGCACAAAGCCTACTGTATTCTAATATTTCCCTTATACCTACAAGCAAATAAGCAATAAGATATTTTGTACAAATGTTTATCTCAACTAACACGAAGAAGATATAGAAATAAGTTTGTAAGAATGGTTAGTACAAGAGTAGAGAAAGTCATGTGAGTACAACACATCAGATTTTTGAAAGTGGTTTTGCTGTTCATCACAATGTTATAGAACGTCATTGAGTTTGAACCTGAAGAAGCACTTATTAGTGTTCAACAAAAGTGTGACTATATTAAATCGAATAAAATGTTAAATAAGTGACATGACCATGTGCA
Organism: Tenodera sinensis; assembly: GCA_030765045.1. Taxonomy (NCBI): domain Eukaryota; kingdom Metazoa; phylum Arthropoda; class Insecta; order Mantodea; family Mantidae; genus Tenodera; species Tenodera sinensis. The sequence goes on along the minus strand of CM060974.1, from coordinate 65,844,702 downwards.
TCTATTTCTCTATTAGTCAACAGCATGCGCGCCTCTGTGGCGTGGTGTCAGCGTATCTGTCTCACGTCCAAGACTTCCCGAGTTCGAATTTCGCTTGGGATGAGTTATCCGAGGTTTTCCCTTATCCTGAGAAGACGAATGTCTGGTAACTTAAAGCTCTATGGACCCCGGGCTCATTTCCCCCGTTTCATTCACTCACCGTCCGATATGACACTACGTTGGAGCACGTTAACTAAAGAAAGCGTCAACAGCAAAACTGAAAATAACAACTAGTTAAATACCAACATTTGGATGCGACACAAACATTTTCAAATAAATCCATCTGCCCTAACTTCACATTACCTCAAAACTTTCTAATAATATTTTAAATTTAACATGAATGCATGTAGATATTTGATTATTACTAGAGCCTGGATTTCGATCACTATTCATCACTCGTCTCTGCTTTTCCGCATGTACACATAGGACTGTCTTTTGTTTGAAGACGATAACAACTGCTTATTTTCCCGTGTCCTGTCAAGGTGGTAGTTATTTTTCCTGAGTAGAAAAGTTGAAGGACTTCTTACATGCAATACTGATGGACTTTTCAAAGTTTTCTGCTACTTCTCTTTCTCTCTCTCTCTCTCTCTCTCTCTCTCTCTCTCTCTCTCTCTCTGTGTGTGTGTGTGTGTATGCGTGTGTGTGTGTGTATGTATGCGCGCGTGTCCATAAGTGCCTGTGTGTCTGTCCATCGCCTTCCGCGTGTTTGAACCCGCGACCAAGGACTACCCTGAATGTGGTGCAAGTATATGAAATGTCACCCTTACAGTGATTTAATGGTTTCCACTTATGCTTAAAACATGATTATTTAGGTACAGCATCGTCCAAAAATTTTTCAAGAAAATACCAAAACTGTTGACTAAATTTAACATCGAAGGTTGTTCAAAAATTCCCATTTTCCCAAAAGAGGCCCTAACTGTATCATTAAATTACCATATGTTAAGGATGTTTTCATGTTAAATGAAACGTACATCATGAACTTTCTGGAAATGTCCTCAGAAATCATCTACGTTTTAGATGACCTTTGCTAAATGTAAATCAAGTGTTTGACAAAACCAAATGTGTTGCTCTGTGTTTGTTTTAAAGCACTGTGATTTGCCAGGAACTCTGTTTTTCTTAAGGTTTAACACTTCTGTCCATTTAAAAGGACGTAGATAAGACAGGTGCTGAGGAAGGAAGCAGCTCATGGGATATTGTCTATCTTTATTGTCTCTGCTACTTACTTACACCAAGTAAACAAAGGAATATGTTCCAATAAAACTCTAAACAATATAATACAACTACAAAGCTTGATTAAACACAGAACTAAATGTATAGGTAACGCATACTTCATGAATAAGACATAAAGCTTTTCAAGAAACTCCACGTACCACAAATGTTGTCCTTTTTATTTTCTGAGAAACAGATGACACGATTTTAATTAAAATATATGAAATTCAAGATATTTGATTGGGAAAATGAAATATATCTTGAAATTTCCTCTGAAGCCCTAACCAGTTGCTCATTAAAGCCCAGATGCCTATATTTCAATCAACTTTATTGTTACATCAGCCATATTCGAGATACTCGTGCGTTTGTTTTATTGGTCATTGTTACCCTCTCTACCAGGTACTTTCAGTAAGTAGAGGAGGTACTGTATTCCACCCAAAACTTGCACAACTCTACCAGCAGTAGACTCCCTCAGTCCAGATAACGTATGTTTAAAAAATCTGATGTGTTGCACTCACATGACTTTCTCTACTCTTGTACTAACCATTCTTACAAACTCTTATAACTATATCTTCTTTTTGTTAGTTGAGATAAACATTTGTACAAATTATCTTTTTGCTATTTCCTTGTAGGTGCAAGGGGAATATTAGAATACAGGAGGCTTTGTGCGATAGTCAAATAGTTTAAAGCTTTGAGATCCCGTTCTCTTTGCACACTTAACATACAAAAAATGAAATGTTCCATTTTCCAAAACTGACACAAATAATAAGGAATATCTCCGAAATGGTTCACTCTACAAAAAAAATGTATTTTGATATAAAATTGTGTTTTCGCAAGATTTACATTTTCTGTACAGTCAGATTTTGTCTATCTCTAACGGTCTACGAGTTATTCAAAAGTCATCCAGACTAAACAGGACTACATAGGCTATAGCCAGAAAATTCAAAATATACATTTCATTTTTCATACAAATATTTTAAGCATATGACATTTTAATCAAAATTGTTAGAGCCATGTCTATCTGTGAATGAAAACAAAAAGCAAAGTTTATATTTAATTTCCGCATCTAAAAAGATGGGCCAGGAAGATTTTCAAAACGCAACTTCCACTCCAAAGTATGCTTAAAATGGAAAAATGTTCTGAATTTTTGTTCTTTCAAAAATAACTAACGATATTCTTTAAATTACTATATTTTTATGGTAATAACATTACAAAAATAGTTATCCCAGTTTTCTGAAAATAGACTGTGAAGGCAACTGAGAGATTACATCGTTTTATCTACTTTGTTAATCATTTCCGTGGTAGTTGTTAGTGGCTTCAATTTTCCAAAACTTGTAGTATTCTGTAGGAGGAGGTCAAGATTTTGAGGGAATGAAAAGCTTACTCTATTCTAGTTGTCACGTGCAATATTCATTCAAAGTTTTGATTTTCTGAAAATTGGCTGCAATTGTTTTGATTAAATTACCATGTTTATGTTTAACACATTTTTATGAAAAATAAAACGAATGTTAACAACCCTCTGGAATAACACATGAAGTTCACTAAGCGATATATAAAATTTTACTACACAAAAGCTCAGTTCTCATAATTGAGTTCGAGTTAACCATTTCTGAACTAATGATTGTTATTAAGTTGAATTTTCCAGTACTTATAATTTTATCAAATTCATATTTTCCTCTCTTGTTGATGCAAATAAAGCGATATTTCTAAACCATCACAAGATGGTTGATCTGGGGATCACATAAACCTACTGCATTCCCAAATTCCCATTGTAATAAAGCAATTTCTACAAATATCTGTCTCGATAAAAGAACAAGCATTAGCTGGTACAAGAATTAGAGGAGAAGGTCAAGTGAAGGGATTTGCTTTGGATTCAGAGACTCTCAAAAATTATTTTGTTGTTTAACGATGCTGTCAATTGCTAGGATCAGATTAGCGTTGCCGGTGTGCCGGCAATTTGTCCCGCAGGAGTTCTTTTACATGCCAATAAACCTACTGACATGGAGCTGACGTTTTTAGGCACACTTAAAAACCATCGGTCGGCGCCGGATTTGAGCCCGCGACCTTGGGATCAGTAGGCCAGCGACTAACCAACTGAGCCACCCAAACCGACAAAGACTCTCAACACTTGCACTTCCGGTGTAATATCGATTAAGACTTTGGAAAACAATACCTCCTCTACCCACAATATGTAAGGGGCAGAGAAAGAGGAAGTGATTCTTGTAGAATGTTAGTTTACTCGTGCATATAACATGTTGCTTGAATTGTTCCATATTAAGCAAGAAGTGTTCTACTTAAAGAATATGTATCCTTAGTAACAAACTCTCTAAACGATGAGGTGCGAATAGAAGGAAGACAATGACGTCAAACTTTCAGGTACCTGCCTCTGTTGTATCAAACTTAGGAGAAGTCCAAGCTAGCAATATTGCACCGTAAAAACGGCTAAGATCACGAAAAAGTTGACAGGGAATGTACTTTTTTGTGGTTCTACGTACTTCTTTAGGCACTTTCTTTCTAGTACAAGTGTTGTTGAACCGTTTATAACTATGAATACTTACTGTTTCCTTTTAGAATTACAGTAGAAACTAAGTAAGTACTGTGCTATTTTTCTCAGAATGTAGTTCAAGCACAAACCTCCAATGTGAAAAGTATCCCTCTCTCCGACAGTTAAATGTTGTTCACTTATATTTGAAACTGCCATGTAGTGATCGCGATCTCTTTGATAGCAACATAGATTTACACCAATACATATTACAGTTTCTGATTTACGTATGTTCTTAAAGACACACGCACATACACACAAGGAAATAATTCTATTAATGATGCTGTTGGATTCATGGGGGTAATGTAAATTGCCTCCCGGGATACTGTTTGTCTTTTCACAAGTACCTACGTAAATTGCCTCCCAGACACTTGAGACGATATACGTATATTGCCTCCATGTCGCTGAGTATTTCACATTTGTAAATCCGCCACTGATTGGATTTCGGTTGGGATTACTTCTTCATGGAAAATGACGAAATGATGGATTTCGACATGCAGCATTTAGGCACATTGTTAAAGAATGTAACAAACATAATTTAAATTTGCATTACTCACGTATATACGCAGATTTTGAAGTGGCAGCCCACAAAGCTGTAGAAACAGTGTGGCCCAAAATAGACATTGAGGGATGTAGATTTCATCTAGCTCAGCGTTGGTACAGAACAATTCAAACCTTGGAACTAAGTTCTGTGTAGGTATAAAGAAGAAGGAGAAAGAAGTAAAGTTCTTTGGATTTGCATTCCTGTAACCTGAAGATGTTGGTGAATGCTTCGTAGATATAACGGCATTTCAACCAGAAGACGAAAGAATAACAGAATTCACCGATTCCATTCTGGATAACTACATGTCAGAAGATGCCAACTTCCCTCCTATGATGTGGGCTAAACTCATCATCAATTAGACGCACCACCAACTAGGAATCTTTCCACAGAAAAAATAAGTCTTTTCAACGCCAGGCATCCAAATATTTATATATTGACTGAAGTAGTGAAGGAAATACAAAGCGACCCCTAAGTACTTCTCAGAAGTGTAGGCAACGGAAATAAACCTGCTCTTACGAAAGAAATAGTTTTACAAAATAAAATATTAGCATTCCGACAACGAATTATTACTAGACTTCAGTTTTTAGGCGCTGTTTTTTTTTTTAATTTTTACCAGTTTAAAGAATGGCACGTGTTTTAACAACACCATGCACATTTTAACCATAACAGTAACTTGCATCTTGCATTACTGGGAAGGAAAATGGGAAGGAAAATTATGGTTTATGATTATTAACCAATAACTACTTGTTTAAGAAGCCATTAAAACGGGAAAAACGGTATTTTTAATTTTGTGGCATATTCATGTCAGGCTCGAAAAACTTCAGTTACCAGTGGCGGACTGAAAGTAAAGGCAAAATACCCAGACGAATGGGGGAGGCAATTTACGCTATAGAGTTCAAGTAAACAGGAGGCAATTTACGTTCCTTTTATACCTGGGGAGGCAATTTACCGGCGCCGGATTCATGATCCCTCATGCCATGTATTTCCGGTGTAAACTGGATATCAGACATGGAATACAATACTTCATCTCCTACCACAGAAAGGGCGTTCACTTTTACGTTGAAATATTGCAATATGATAGCAATTCCGTGTGACATTCTGTAATAGGATAAATGTGTGAACATGTTCCTTATTTCTGTTCATTGCAGTCTTTACTAGTATAATAAGCAGAAGTTCTTTCCATCCAAAACCCAATACCGAGATTTCACAGAATCTAAATACGAATTATTTAGAAAAAGGCCCTTGTGTATGTATGTATGTTTGTGAACAGCCTATTCAAAAACCAAAAGGTGGTTATATGCCAAAGTTGGTAGTATTTAAGTTCAGCATCTTCCAAGTCTTAGGAACTGCAACAAAGCCCGTGCTATTTACTACCGACCAAGGAGTAGAAAAGATGCCAAAAACATCTGATGTGTTGCCCCCTACTCTTGTACTAGCCATTCTTACAAACTCTTATTCCTATATCTTCCTCGTGTTAGTTGAAACAGACATTTTTACAAATTATCTTATTGGTTATTTCCTTGTAGGTACAAGGGGAATATGGGAATACAGTAGGATTTGAGCGATAGTCAAACCTTTTAAAGCTTTCAAATTCCGTTCTCTTTGCACAGTTAACGTATAAAAGCGAACAACGATGTTCCATTTCACGAAAGTTTTATGTTTTCCGAAACTGACTCAAATAATAAAGAATATCTCCAAAATGGTTCACTGTACAAAAAAAAAAAAAAAAAAAAAAAAAAAATATAGATATATATATATTCAGGCATAAACTGCTTGTTTTAGCAAGGTCTACATTTTTGTATGGTAAGATTTTGTCTATCTATTACGGTTTCCGAGTTATTCAAAAGTCATCCAGAGTAAACAGGACCTCATGAGCTATGGCCAGAAAATTCAAGATATACATTTCATTTGTCATAAAAATATCTCAAACATATGACATTTTAATCAAAATCGTTACAGCCATTTTCAAGAGAACCAATTCTTTTTTAAATGTTTTATGTTAAGGGTAGTTTAGGGTGGAACTATTTTCTTCAAAACCTTCGTGTTGTATCCTTGAAAGACATTAAACTTAAATACAAACTTTGGTTTTTAACTGACTTTTCGTTTTTGAGTTATGCTGTCCACACACTGACAGAAAGACAGACAGACAGACACACACAAACACACACACAAACACACACACACACACACACACACACGGACCATTTTCCAAAAATGCTTTTTTGGGATTCAGGGAACCTCAAAACATATATTTCCGGTGAAATCTCGACATTGAATTTCTGGGTGGAATCAGAGTTGCCCATGTTTAGAAGTAAAATTATCGTACATCATAAACCAAATGCCAGAACAACAAATGTATCAGCATAACACTTATAAAAATGTAATAGTATTGATGTTTAGGGTACTCACTTACAAGATTGATGACCTCAATCAGTATTACAACTTTACACTTATGTTTCTCGCAATATTCATCTGGAAGTTTATCTTCCTCAACTGTTGCAGCATTATACAAATTTGTTGTCGAGATAAACTTTAACATCTTGAACTTGAAGATTTTGGGACCCACCACATTCTTTAATAAGCTGAGACGACAGATAAGTCCATTTACCGTATCTAACGCCAATCTGTTTCTAATTTTGGTTTTTATTAAACAGTTTGGAAAAAACTCTTTCACAAGAAGTGTTTCTGTGCAGCAATGAAATCACTGATAATGCAACGTCCGCCAGTTCTTTGAAATCAGTATTTCCACCAAGGTGACAGTACTCCAGAAATTGTCAGGTTCAGGTATGTTCTTTATTTCACACGGAATATCACGTATTCCGAGTTTTCTCCATTGACCATCAATTTTCTGAACTGTCCGTTCTTAATTGAGATTACCAGATCTGAGCACACTGGCAAATAGAGGATAAAGGGTAGAAGGATTAACAGGATATGAAGTGGTTGCCTTAGAGGGTTGGAGACGGGCCATGAGGGCAAAAGTGGTGTCGCTATTTGTAATTCATTTCATTTCGCTGGTGTGACAAAGCGGTGAAAATGATATTTCGTCTATATCAAAATTATCGTACCCCCAATAATTATCGTATGGGTTGGAAACCCTGGTTGGAATACAATACTTCCTCTACTTACCAGTAGAGAAAGTAAAGAGCAGTAGGTCCGAATGACGTCACTTCCAAAGTATCAGGTTGAACTAGTTGTGTGAGTTTCACCCCAAAACTTGTCAGAGCTACAGGGTATAGGGTAAACGAGAAGCATTCATCTTGATGTGTTAGGAAAATACATATCCTCACTATTCCTAGCTCACATTACCTTGCAATTATGTAACAGTAATGTTTCTATACGCCAAGATATCAACATTAACATTCATTTTCTGTTTGTGTTGCACAGAATTAAAAAAAAAATGCTCCATTGCACAGTTAGATTTACATACAGACATCAGTTTATTTCATTGTCGCTCTCATTTGTTCTCATAAACTTGCACTGTGTGGTTAGTAATGAAGCATGAGTTTATTTAATATTTATTCTTCTCCAACACAGTTTGGACCATTTAGCCTGTTTCGGCTGGCTCCAAAGTCTTGTCCTTTTCCTCGGTCGTCCATGTGGCTGAGAGTTAATAATTGTTATTTTGAGAATTCTATTTTCCTTCATTCTATTTAGGGCTTGTTTCCAATTGGTTCTGTATTCTACTATTGTTTAGTTCAATTCTTTTACTTTTAATTGTCGTTTTATTTTGTGCCTGGTCTTGCATAAGCAGCTGGAAGGAATTTCATTTCTGCTGTTTGTACATTGAGCCGTATGTTAAGCTTTGGATGTCGTGTTCATGTAGACAATATAGGTACCTACTACATTCCACCCAGAAATGAGCTGCCGAGATTTCATGAGAAATGCACGTTTGGAGGCCGCTGAGTGCAAGAATACATTTTTGGAAAATTACTCGAATATGTGTTTGTATGTCCGGTCGTCTGCTTAGCCTGGTGGTAGGTAGCACTGCTGCTTACCATGCAGGAAACCCGGGTTCGCTTCCCGGTACCGGCGTCGAGATTTTCTCCCGCTGGGAGACCAGGTCCGGGGTACACTCAGCCTCATTAGGCCACTGAGCCGCCATTTGAGGAGCTTGATTGAATAGTAGCGGCCCCTGGTTACGTAGGCCGGGAGAGATTGGGGTGCAGACCACGTCCCACCCTCTAGTACTGCCCCCACTCATGATGCCTATAGTGAGCAGAGGTGGGGGTTATCATTATTATTATTATTATTATTATTATTATTATTATTATTATTATTATTATTATTATTATTATTATTATTATTATTATTATTATTATTATTATTATTATTATTATTATTATTATTATTATTATTATTATTATTATTACTATTATTATTGTTATTATTATTATCATCATCATTATCATTATCATCATTATTATTTTCTTATATATTTAAACGAGCAATTCTTGGCGGCGCCGTGGCCGAGCGGTTAGCGCGCTCGCCTACCACCTAGGCGGCCCGGGTTCGATCCCAGGGACCCGCATGTGGTATTCGTGGTGGACGAAGCGGCGTCAGGGCGGGTTTTCTCCGGGTACTCCGGTTTCCCCCGCCATCTCATTCCACCGGTGCTCCATCTTCATGTATCATCAGTGTCACCGCCTGCGGTGCCATAGTAGTAAAAGCGGGCGTTAAACACTACAACTACTACGAGCAATTCTTGTATATATATTTATTTATTTATTTATTCCGCGCAACATGGAAACGGCTCTAACGATTTCGATCAAATTTTGTATGTGTTATTCCCGAAAAAACGCGATTTTACATAAAAAATTACATTTTTTATTCTCACTTCTACAGTGCAATTCTTGTATATATATTCCCGGTATTTCAGAAACGACTCTAAAGATTTGGTTAAATTTTTGTATACCTGCATATTACATTCACAGTGTTTTCTCCACTCACTATTAGGTAACACCTTCACATCCCTTTCTCTACTCAGTCTTCTATAAACAATTTTCCATAAAAAAACGTGATTTTGCACCAAAAACATTTTATCTCCGCTTTTAAGTCAAATCATGTTCTGTATGTTTGAAACAGAAGTGCTATTACATTCACACTGTTTTCTCCTCTCACTATTAGGTGATACATTCACATTTCTTCCTCTACTCAATCTTCTACAAATAAGTCATGCAATTTTCTGTATGTTTGAAATAGAGATGCTGCATATTACATTCACAGTGGAGTCTCCTCTCACTATTAGGTGATACATTCACATCTCTTTCTCTACTCACTCTTCTACAAATAAGTCATGCAATTTTCTGTATGTTTGAAACAGAAATGCTACATATTATATTCATACTGTTTTCTCTACTCACTCTTAGGTAACACATTCACATCTCTCTCTACTCACTCGTCTACAAATAAGTCATGCAATTTTCTGTATATTTGAAATAGAAATGCTACATATTATATTCATCTTGTTTTCTCTACTTGCTTTTGGGTAACACACTCATAACTGTTTCTCTACTTACTCTTCTAGAAATAAGTCATACAATTTTGTGCATGTTTGATATAGAAATGCTGCATGTTACATTCACAGTGTTTACTCTACTCACTTCTAGGTAACACCTTCACGTGTCTTTCTCCACTCACTCTTCTACAAAAAATTCATATCATCTATACAACTTGAATGTTTGTATATATCTAAGAGTTAATCTCGAAAACCGCTTAACCGATCATCGCGAAATTCGGCACGTATATGTATTTTTTTCATGGAGAGTTTTTATGGTAACAACTTTACTACACATTATATTACTTTCAAATGGTTTTTTACTCGCTTTTCTTTTACGTAGCACATTAATTTATCCTCTGTTTGCCCTTCAACATACAATTCATATAATATTCTAGGATTGAAATATATATGCAGCGTATTACATTCACACGATTTCCTCTACTAATTCTTCCTTTACGAGACACAATCAGTCTTCTTTCGCTATTCGCCCTTCAACATATAATTCATACAATTTGCTATATGTTTGAAACAAATATAACGTATTACATTCATACTACTTTCTCTACTCACTTTTGTTTCACGTAATAATTCACATGTTATTCCCTATGGTTTATCAACTTCATACATACAAACGGCTATACATATCTTATGTTGAAGAGTGATTAAATTCCATAACAGGTTGACCGATCGCCATGAAAAGTGACATATCTAATTTTTTTCATGGCGAAGGTTTTTATGCAATCCATTTTACCACGCAATGTATTACATTCACATGGTTTTCTCTACTCCCTTTTCTTACTACTCTCTCTTCTGCAAACAATCCATACATTTTTCCATACACTTGAAATATAAGCGCAACGTATAACATTCGCAAGGCTTTTCTACTCATTTTTCTTTAGTAAAACACAATCACATTTCTTTCACTACTCCCGCTTCGACAAACAATTACGAACAATTCATACAATTTCCTATATGTTTGAAACATAAATGCGTAGTACATTCACATGGCTTATCAACCAGCTTTTCTTCCTGTAGTATTTGTTATTCTTCAACATTGCTTTTGCTTAGTGTCGCTCCGGAGTTTTAATAAAAATTAAAGAAATAGTTAAAAAAGTAAAGTAATCACAATTGGTGTCCGGAGTGCGACGAAAAGCACGATATGGAACAGTTGATGAAACAAATGTTAGCCAAGATGGACATAATGGGAAATGAAATGAATTCCGGAATGTGGCAGAGGAAACAAATATGAAAACCGAATTGGAAAAATGTAAACTACGGAATAGAAAATATGGGAACAAAAACGGAAGGCAAATTGAAAATGTAAACTCCGAAACGGAAAAGATGAAGACGGGAATTCCAATATGAAGACAGGTCTATCGAAGAATACTAACGAGCGACTGGCCGGGGTTAAGGAAGCCATGTAAGAACTCGACGGAAATATGAAGGACCTTGGCCAACGTGTTAACGTCCTGGAGTCAATCACAGCAGTAAAGAACTGAACTTCATAATGGAACAAATACTCGACGAAAACCTCAAACTGGGTGGATATCTATGGGGGAGGCCTGCTTTCAGCAGTACACGTTTTACAGCTGAAATGATGGTGTTTATGAAATATTTTTATGTATTTCTATATCTCTTGTATCTCGGACATTACTCTAAACAATTGTGACAAGTAGTTTTATTTAGTTAACGTTTTGCCTTTCAGGTTTACCTAAATAAGTATCTTTTCCCACAAAAAACAAGGTTTCACAAAAACAGAGGCGAAAAACGCCGAGCGAAGCTCGGTGGCCCATATATTTATTCCGCGCAACTTGGAAACGGCTCTAACGATTTTGATCAAATTTTGTATTGAGATAGAGTTTTGCCTTTTAAGTTCATCTATATATGTGTAATTCCCGAAAAAACGCGATTTTACATAAAAAATAACATTTTTTTATTCCCGCTTCTACAGTGCAATTCTTGTATATATATTCCCCGTATTTCAGAAACGGCTCTAAAGATTTGGTTACATTTTTGTATACATGCATATTACATTCAGAGTTATCTCTACTCACTTTTGGGTAACACATTCACATCTCTTTCTCCACTCAGTCTTCTATAAACAATTTTCCATAAAAAAAAACATGATTTTGCACCAAAAACATTTTATCCCCACTTTTAAAATAAGTCATACCATGTTCTGTATGTTTGAAACAGAAGTGCTATTACATTCACACTGTTTTCTCCTCTCACTCTTAGGTGATACATTCACATATTTCTCTACTCATTCTTCTACAAATAAGTCATGCAATTTTCTGTATGTTTAAAATAGATATGTTGCATATTACATTCAGAGCGGTTTCTTTACTCACTTTTAGGTAGCACATTCACATCTCTTTCTCTACTCAGTCTTCTATAAACAATTTTCCATAAAAAACGTGATTTTGCACCGAAAAACACTTTTATCCCCGCTTTTAAAATAAGTCAAACCATGTTCTGTATGTTTGAAACAGAAGTGCTATTACACACACACTGTTTTCTCCTCTCACTATTAAGTCATACATTCACACCTCTTTCTCTACTCACTCTTCTGTAAATAAGTCATTCACTTTTCTGTATGTTTGAAATAGAGATGCAGCATAATACATTCACAGTGGTTTCTGTACTTACGTTTAGGTATCACATTTACGTCTCCTTCTCTACTCACCCTTCTATAAATAATTTTGCATAAAAAACGTGATTTTGTACCAAAAAACACTTTTATCCCCACTTTTAAAATTAGTCATACCATGTTCTGTATGTTTTAAATAGAAATGCTATTACATTCACACTGTTTTCTCCTCTCACTATTAAGTGATGCATTCACACCGCTTCCTCTACTCACTCTTCTACAAATAAGTCATGCAATTTTCTGTATGTTTGAAATAGAGATGCAGCATATTACATTCACAGTGGTTTCTGTACTTACGTTTAGGTATCACATTTACGTCTCCTTCTCTACTCACCCTTCTATAAATAATTTTGCATAAAAAACGTGATTTTGTACCAAAAAACACTTTTATCCCCACTTTTAAAATTAGTCATACCATGTTCTGTATGTTTTAAATAGAAATGCTATTACATTCACACTGTTTTCTCCTCTCACTATTAAGTGATGCATTCACACCGCTTCCTCTACTCACTCTTCTACAAATAAGTCATGCAATTTTCTGTATGTTTGAAATAGAGATGCAGCATATTACATTCACAGTGGTTTCTGTACTTACGTTTAGGTATCACATTTACGTCTCCTTCTCTACTCACCCTTCTATAAATAATTTTGCATAAAAAACGTGATTTTGTACCAAAAAACACTTTTATCCCCACTTTTAAAATTAGTCATACCATGTTCTGTATGTTTTAAATAGAAATGCTATTACATTCACACTGTTTTCTCCTCTCACTATTAAGTGATGCATTCACACCGCTTCCTCTACTCACTCTTCTACAAATAAGTCATGCAATTTTCTGTATGTTTGAAATAGAGATGCTGCATAATACATTCACAGTGGTTTCTCTACTTGCTTTTAGGTAACACATTCACATCTCTGTCTCTATCCACTCTTCTGTAAACAATTTTCCATAAAAAACGTGATTTTGCACCGAAAAACACTTTTATCCCCACTTTTAAAATAAGTCAAACCATGTGCTGTATGTTTGAAACAGAAGTGCTATTACATTCACACTGTTTTCTCCTCTCACTATTAGGTGATACATTCACACCTCTTTCTCTACTCACTCTTCTACAAATAAGTCATGCAATTTCCTGTATGTTTGAAATAGAGGTGCTGCATATTACATTCACAGTGGTTTTTCTACTTACTTTTAGGTATCACATTTACAAATCATTCTCTACTCACCCTTCTATATATAATTTTCCATAAAAAATGTGATTTTGCACCAATAAAACACTTTTATCCCCCCTTTTAAAATTAGTCATGCCATGTTCTGTATATTTTAAATAGAAATGCTATTAAATTCACACTGTTTTCCCCTTTCACTATTAGGTATCACGTTCACATCTCTTTCTATACACTTCTATAAAGAAATCATGCAATTTTCTGTATGTTTGAAATAGAAATGGTACATATTATATTCATACTGTTTTCTCTACTCACTCTTAGGTAACACATTCACATCTCTCTCTACTCACTCTTCTAAAAATAAGTCATACAATTTCATGCATGTTTGAAATAGAAATGCTACGTATTACATTCATACTGTTTTCTCTACTTGCTTTTGGGTAACACACTCATAACTGTTTCTCTACTTACTCTTCTAGAAATAAGTCATACAATTTTGTGCATGTTTGATATAGAAATGCTGCATGTTACATTCACAGTGTTTACTCTACTCACTTTAAGGTAACATCTTCACATGACTTTCTCCACTCACTATTCTACAAACAATTCATATCATCTATACAACTTGAATGTTTGTATATATCTAACTGTTAATCTCGAAAACCGCTTAACCGATCACCACGAAATTCGGCACGTATATGTATTTTTTTCATGGAGAGTTTTTATGGTAACAATTTTACTACACAATATATTACTTTCAAATGGTTTTCTACTCGCTTTTCTTTTACGTAGCGCATTCATGCATTCTCTGTTTGCCCTTCAACATACAATTCATATAATATTCTAGGATTGAAATATAAATGCAGCGTATTACATTCACACGATTTCCTCTACTAATTCTTCCTTTACGAGACACAATCAGTCTTCTTTCGCTCTTCGCCCTTCAACATATAATTCATACAATTTGCTATATGTTTGAAACAAATACAACGTATTACATTCATACTATCTTCTCTACTCACTTTTGTTTTACGTAACAGTTCACATGTTATTCCCTATGGAACTCGATGGAAGTATGAAGGACCTTGGTCAACGTGTTAACGTCCTGGAGTCAATCACAGCAGCAAAGAACTGAACTCCATAATGGAAGAAATGCTCGACGAAAACCTCAAACTGGGTGGATATCTATGGGGGAGGCCTGCTTTCAGCAGTACACGTTTTACAGCTGAAATGATGGTGTTTATGCAATATTTTTGTGTATTTCTATATCTCTTGTATCTCGGACATTACTCTTAACAATTGCGACAAGTAGTTTTATTTAGTTAACGTTTTATCTTTCAGGTTTGTCTCAATAAGTATCTTTTCCCACAAAAAATATGATTTCATAAAACCAGAGGCGAAAAACGCCGAGGGAAGCTCGGTCGCCCAGGTACTTTATTATTATTATTATTATTATTATTATTATTATTATTATTATTATTATTATTATTATTATTATTATTATTATTATTATTATTATTATTATTATTATTATTATTATTATTATTATTATTATTATTATTATTATTATTATTATTATTATTATTATTATTATTATTATTATTATTATTATTATTATTATTATTATTATTATTATTATTATTATTATTATTATTATTATTATTATTATTATTATTATTATTATTATTATTATTATTATTATTATTATTATTATTATTATTATTATTATTATTATTATTATTATTATTATTATTATTATTATTATTATTATTATTATTATTATTATTATTATTATTATTATTATTATTATTGTTGTTGTTGTTGTTGTTATTATTATTATCATTATGTCTGTTAACTGTTAACGCTGAAATGAATGTGATAAATCACATAACTTTCTCTCTCCACTATGGTTAATTATTATACATTTATTACACGCCTTAGAAATAAATTGATATCAGAAAAATTATGTGTTGAAGTTTTGTCCGAAATATGCGTTAGTCATACTGTGTTTCTCTCTCTATTAATTTTCCACGCGTTTGCCTCATGATTTATATAAACAGTCGATTATTCTTATAATAAAATTCGAAACGTCTACCCACAAAGACTTTCAAATTAGTCAACACGTATTTTATTTCTTTATTGTTTGTGCGGAATGAGAGAATGCCGTTTTAACCATAATCTGGTTTGCTGTGTAATTAATGCACGCTAAGGAAGGAAAATCGACCGCCTCCGTAGCGCGCTTGCCTCTGGCGCGGAGGACCCGGGTTCGATCCCCGGTACCAGCATGGGGATTTTATCCCCTCTGGGAGGTCTGGCACGGGGTGCACTCAGCCTCGTTAGGTCCCGGGGGGACCAATTGAGGAGCTACTTGATAGAGAAGTAGCGGCCACAGGTCTAGACCACGTCCCACCCTCCAATACTGCACCTCACCAATGACGCCTGTAGTGGGCAGAGGTGGGGGACGCAGCGGCTGGGCGGTAGGCCTTGGCCCCTTGTGGGCTGTCACGCCGGGGTTTAGTTAAGGAAGGAAAATCGTTCACGTTTACACGCTCATAGAGGTCTCGGTCTCAACCTGCAAATATTTAACATAAAGGAAGAACCTGGAGTTCATCCAAGTTATCATATTATTTAATAAATCCGTAATTTAATTAGACTTACATTCCATGTTATGAAATGTTTACTTGTACAAAATTTATTCTGAATAAGGTAAACTAAACTGCAAATGTAGGTACATTTGGTCCTGTTGCACACACTTATATCTCATATATACAACATTTTAAATAAAATAGTTGAAGGTGTTTCTCGAAAAAATCAGCGACTCTTTTACATGAAAAGTTTATTGTGCTGTGAGGAATAGAATAAAATTCTTCACTTTTCGTTCTTGAAAGTGTTCATCTCCAATATGAAGTTAGGCACTTTGTTACGTATATTAGAGGAAGTACTGTATTCCACCCAAAGATTCGATGTCGAGATTTCACCGCAAATATATGTTTCTGAGGCCCCTGAATCCAAAAAAAAAAAAAAAAAAAAGCATTTTAGAAAAAGATCCGTACGTGTGTGTGTGTCTGTGTGTGTGTCTGTGTGTGTGTCTGTGTGTGTGCGTGCGTCTGTGTCTGTGGACAGCATAACTCAGAAACCAAAATCGGTTAAAAAGCCAAAGTTGGTATTTAAGTTTAATGTCTTTGAAGGATGCGACACGAAGATTTTCAAGAAAATAGCCCCACCCTAAACTACCCTTTACATGGAAAACGTTTCGAAAATTTTGATTTTTTTTAAAGATAGCTCTAACGATTTTGATTAAAATGCCGTATGTTTGAGATATTTTTATGACAAATGAAATTTACATCTTGAATTTTCTGGCTATAGCCCGTGAAGCCCTATTTACTTTGAATGACTTTTGCAAACTGGTAAATCGTAAGAAATAGAACAAAACTTACTATACAAAAAATGTAGATCTTTTTTATGCTAGGCGTGCAAAGAGAAAGGAATATGAAAGCTTTAAAAGATTTGGATATCGCTCAAAGCCTACTGTATTCCCATATTCCCGGTGCACGTGGAAGAATACAAGCAATAAGATAATTTCTGCAAATGTTTATCTCAACTAACACGAAGAAAATATAAGAATAAGAGTTTGTAAGAATGCTTAGTAGAGGAGTAGAGAAAGTCATGTGAGTGACTGCAACACATAAGATTTTTTTCATTGAATTTTCTATTATAACTCCGACGTTTAAAGAGATAGACTTAAATATGCAACATAAAAACCGTAGATGTGCATTTAAACGTATATAATTTATGTAAAACCAAAATGTTTCTGGCTTAGCTTTCTAATAAATACTCACTACTGTGCTTCAAGTTTTCTATACTTTAAGGATATATTTTTGAAATGTGAAGTGGTGCTTATTAATTTCTCGTAAATTCTTTCAAACTTTCACACTATAAAACACAACACAGATAAAACTTCTCTTGTTATTATCATTCCTTTTTACTGTTGGGTGTCATCTCAAACCATGATTAATATTAAACAAGTAGCACAAAGGAAAACTGATCCATGGCGGTGTTTTCACGATGAGAAGATTTAGAAATTCAAGGTATGGGAACCATATTAGTATAATAAACCGGTTGAAAAAGGAATCTATTTTAAAGTTCAATGCAACTTATTTTCGTACATATTCACAGATATTTACAGTTATAATAAGGAGGTATTCTAAATGACACACTTTTACAGAAATTTCGCTGCAAACCTTGTTATTTGGAGCTCTTGTGTCTGGTAATGTGAGATAGCATTACTTCCGGCTTAAAGAGGAAGTTGTGGTTTGCGATATGAACTAAGGACAAGAA
Organism: Tenodera sinensis; assembly: GCA_030765045.1. Lineage (NCBI taxonomy): Eukaryota > Metazoa > Arthropoda > Insecta > Mantodea > Mantidae > Tenodera > Tenodera sinensis. The sequence goes on along the minus strand of CM060974.1, from coordinate 65,826,712 downwards.
CACAGCAAGTTTGGGTTGTGAAGCCCGTGTGGAAGTTGATCTCAAGAGAACAGTTGCGCATCATTAACATGTTCCCTGTGGTAAGTAGGTACATCTGTTTAACTTATTCTTTTAGGAAAACTAGGTTACAACAACAAAAGAATACATATTGTCAGCGTCCTTGCTTCTGAAACCACAAGTTTAGGTAGATGGGCGCATCTCTCTGAATAATATTCTCTATTTCAAGAGACTCATCATCAGAAAAAATCTGATGTGGTGCACTCACATGACTTTCTCTACTCTTGTACTAACCATTCTTACAAACTCTTATTCTTCTATCTTCTTCGTGTTAGTTGAAATAAACATTTGCAGAAATTATCTTATTGCTCGTTTTCTTGCACGTGCAACGGGAATATGGGAATACAGTAGGCTTTGAGCGATAGTAAAATATTTTAAAGCCTTCAAATTCCGTTCTCTTTGCACGCCGAAAATATAAAAAATGGACTGCGATGTTCCATTAGACAGAAGTATAAGTTCTCCAAAACTTATACAAATAACAAGGAATATCTCCGAAATGGTTCACTCTACAAAATATTTATTTAGACATAAATTGTGTTTTAGAGAGCTTTACATTTTTTGTAGAGTAACTTTTTGTCTATCTCTTATGGTTTACCAGTTATTCAAAAGTCATCCAGAGTAAACAGGACTACATAGGCTATAGCAAGAAAATTCAAACTATACATTTCATTCGTCATCAAAATATCTCAAACATATGGCATTTTACTCAAAATCATTAGAACCATTTTCAAGAAAATCAAAATTATTGAAACACTTATCATGTAAAGATGCTTTATGGTGGAGCAATGTTCTTCAAAATCTTTATCTCGCATCCTTGAAAGATATTAAACTTAAATACTATCTTTGGTTTTTAACCGACTTTCCGTTTTTGAGTTATGCTGACTGATAGACACACAGAGAGACACACAGTCCTTTTTCTAAAAAGGCTTTTTTTTACACAGAGGGCCTCAAAACATGTATTTCCGGTGAAACCTCGACATCGAATTTTTGGGTGGAATACAATACTTCCTCTACTTAGGAGTAGAGAAATTTCGACAATAACAACGCATCAAAAAGCACGGGGTAAAACATAAACGTTGCATCTAAATAAAGAGCTATATATAGAGGAAAGAATCTCATGTTGTACTCACATGACTTTCTCTACTCTTGTAATAGCCATTGTTACAAATACTTATTCCTCTATCTTCTTCATGTTGGTTCAGATAAACATTTCAAAGTTATTATCATATTTCTTATTTCCTTGTAGGTGCAAAGGGAATATGCAAATACAGTTGGCCTTGAGCGACAGTCAAAACTTTTAAAGCTGGTCACTATATGATGGCTTTGAAATTCCGTTCTTTTTGTACCACCAAGAGATAAAAAAGTGATTAATAACCTTCCATTTGAGAGAAGCATAAGTATTGCCAAGCTCACCACAAAAAAGAAAATCGTTTGGACATAACCTGTGTGCTTTAACCAAACTTACATTATGCTATAGTAAGATTCGGTCTATCTCTTACGGTTTACGAGTTATGCAAGTCATCGAGAGCAAACACGACCATATAGGCCATATTCAGAAAATTAAAAATATACATTTCCTTTCGCATGAAAATATTTAAACATATATTCTAATCAACATCGTTAGAGCTGTGTGTGAGAAAATCAACATTTTCGAAAAATTGTCCATGTAAACGGTAGCTTGGGGTGGAGGAATTTCCTTCAAAATCTTCCTGTCGCATACTTGGAAGATATTAAACTTAAATAGCAACTTGGGTTTCTAACCGGTATTTGGTTATTGAGTTATGCTGCTCACACACACGCACTCACGCCACCCCACACACCACCACACACACACTCCACACGCACACCATATACACCCCTTACACACCAAGCACACGCACTCCACACACAACAACACCACACAACTCACCAAACACAACTCACCACACACAACACCCCTACACAACACACCACACACAAAACCCCAACACAACACACCACACACAACACCCACACACACACCCACACACCACACACAACACACACACCTCTACACACACAACACACACAACACCCCTAAGCACATCAAACACAACAGCGCTACACGCACCACACACACAACACATCCACACTACACACCACACACACAACACCCCCACACAAGCCACCACAGACATCTCACACTGCACCCCTACACACCAGACATACAACCCATCACACACAACAACCCCACAGAACACACCACACACAATACCCCCACACACAACACACACAACACCCCCACAGACCACACCACACACACAATACCCCCACACACACCACACACACAACACCCACACACAAGCCACCACAGACATCTGACACTGGTCCCCCACACACCAGACATACAACCCACCACACACACAACAACACCACCACAGAACACACCACACACAATACCCCCACACACAACACACACAACACTCCCACAGACCACACCACACACACAATACCCCCACACACACCACACACACAACACCCCCAGAGACCACACCACACACACAACACCCCCACAGACCACACCACACACACAACACACCCACACAACCCACCACAGACATCTCACACAGCACCCAAACACACCACGCACACCACCCCCACAGAACACACCACACACAAAACTCCTACACACACCACCCCCACAGACCACACCAGACACACAATACCCCCACACACACCACACACAACACCCCCACAGACCACACCACACACACAAAACCCCCCCACAAGCCACCACAGACATCTTACACAGCACCCCCACACACCAGACATACAACACACCACAAACAACACCCCCCAGTACACACCACTCGCAACACCTCCCACACACACCACACACACAACACCCCCACACAACACACTACAACCCCACGCTACACACCACACACAACACCCCCACACGGACAGCACACACAACCCCACACAATCCACCACACACAACACCTCCACACAACACCCCCACACAACAAACCACACGGACAACACACACAACAACCCCACACAATCCACCACACACAACACCCCCACACATCTAGAGGAAAAAAGAAGAACATTCAGAAAAAATAATCCAAAGAAGAGGAAAATGGCCACCAACTAAAGTCGAAATTGTTAAAAGATATTTTAAAGAATATGTTCCGTATGCCAATGCAATTGATTTAACGAAAAATAATTGGACTGTATAAATCTATATAATTATTCATGTTAATTAATATAGGATTATCAGTTTACTTTGTAAGCAAATCCAACATGTTGTATTACATATTGTAATGGAACATGTAGAACAATAAAGAATGTTAAAAAAAACACCCCCACACAGCACACCACACATAACACCCCCACACAACAGATCTCACACAACCTCCACACACAACACCCCCACACAACAATCCTACACACAACACACACAACACCCCCACACAACCCACCCCACACAACACACCACACATAACACCCCCACACAACATCCCCTTACAACACACCACACACAACTCCCCCACACAACACAGCATACACAACACCCCCATACAACACACCACACATAACAATCCTACACACAACACACAACGCACAACAATCCTACACACAACACACACCACACACAACATCCCCTTACAACACACCACACACAACTCCCCCATACAACACACCACACATAACAATCCTACACACAACACACCACACACAACAATCCTACACACAACACACACCACACACAATATCCCCTTACAACACACCACCCACAACTCCCCCACACAACACAGCACACACAACACCCCCATACAACACACCACACAACAATCCTACACACAACACACACCACACACAACAATCCTACACACAACACACACCACACACAATACACCCAAACACACACCACACACACAACACACACACAACACACACAACACACACCACACACAATATCCCCTTACAACACACCACACATAACACCCCCACACAGCACATCACACACAACAATCCTACACACAACACACACCACACACAATACACCCACACACACAACACACACAACACCACGACACACACCACACACAACACCCCTACACACAACACACACAGCCCGCCTCGGTAGCGTGATGGTTAACGTGTCTGCCTCACGCTCAAGAGGTCGCGAGTTCGAATCTCGCTTAGGGTAAGTTATCCGGGTAAGGTTTTTTTCCGAGATTTTCCCTTATCCTGAGAAGACGAATGTCGGGTAACTTAAAGCTCCATGGACCTCGGGCTCATTTGAGCATCATTTCACCCATACCACACACAACACACACAACACCCCCGCACACACCACGCACACGACACCCCCACACACAACACACACAACACACACAACACACACAACACCACCTTACACACCACACACACCACACACACAACACCCCCATACTATACACACAACACCCCCCGCACATAACACGCCAACACCCACACACACCTCCCACACAACACCCCCGCACACACCACACACAACACCTCCCACACACCACACACACAACATCCCCATAACACACACAACACCCCCTTGCACACACCACATACACGGCACCCCCACACGCAGCACACAAAACACCACCACACACAGCACATACAACACCTCCCACATACACAATACCCCCACACAGCACACCCAACACCCCCACACACACAACACGCACAACACCCCCACACACAGCATACACAACACCTCCCACATACACAATACCTCCACACAGCACAAACAACACCCCCCGCACACACCAAACACAACACCCCCACACATAGGACACACACAACACCCCCACACACAGCACATACAACACCTCCCACATACACAATACCCCCACACAGTACAAACAACACCCCCCGCACACACCACACCCAACACCCCCGCACACACCACACACACCACAAACGGCACCCCCACACGCAACACACGCAACACACGCAGCCCACACAACAGCCCTACACAGAGCACATACAACACCTCCCACATACACAATACCCCCACACAGCACACCCAACACCCCCTGCAAACACCACACACACAACACCCCCACACACGGCACATAAAACACCCCCCACATACATAATAACCCCACACAGCACACCCAACACCCCCGCACACAACACAACACCCCCAAACACCACACACAACACCCCCACACAACCCACACCACACAACACACCACACATAACACCCCCAAAAAACATCCCCTTACAACACAACACACGCAACTCCCCCACACAACACATGACACACACAACACCCCCATACAACACATCACACATAACAATCCTACACACAGCACACCACACACAACAATCTTACACACAACACACACCACACACAACATCCCCTTACAACACACCACACACAACAATCCTACACACAACACACCACACACAACAATCCTACACACAACACACCACACACAACAATCCTACACACAACGCACACCACACACAACTCCCCCATACAACACACCACACACAACAATCCTACACACAACACACCACACACAATACTCCTACACACAACATACACCACACACAACATCCCCTTACAACACACCACACACAACTCCCACACACAACACAGCACACACAACACCCCCATACAACACACCACACAACAATCCTACACACAACACACCACACACAACATCCCCTTACAACACACCACACACAACTCCCCCATACAACACACCACACATAATCCTACACACAACACACCACACACAACAATCCTACACACAACACACACCACACACAACATCTCCTTACAACACACCACACACAACTCCCCCATACAACACACCACACACAACAATCCTACACACAACACACCACACACAATATTCCTACACACAACACACACCACACACAACATCCCCTTACAACACACCACACACAACTCCCCCACACAACTCCCCCACACAACACAGCACACACAACACCCCCATACAACACACTACACAACAATCCTACACACAACACACCACACACAACAATCCTACACACAACACACACCACACACAATATCCCCTTACAACACACCACACACAACTCCCCCACACAACACACCACACACAACAATCCTACACACAACACACCACACACAACTCCCCCATACAACACACCACACATAACAATCCTACACACAACACGCCACACACAACAATCCTACACACAACACACACCATACACAATATCCCCTTACAACACACAACACACAACTCCCCCACACAACACAGCACACACAGCACCCCCATACAACACACCACACAACAATCCTACACACAACACACCACACACAACAATCCTACACACAACACACACCACACACAACATCCCCTTACAACACACCACACACAACTCCCCCACACAACACAGCACACACAACAATCCTACACACAACACACCACACACAATACTCCTACACACAACACACACCACACACAACATCCCCTTACAACTCACCACACACAACTCCCACACACAACACAGCACACACAACACCCCCATACAACACACCACACAACAATCCTACACACAACACACCACACACAACATCCCCTTACAACACACCACACACAACTCCCCCATACAACACACCACACATAATCCTACACACAACACACCACACACAACAATCCTACACACAACACACACCACACACAACATCCCCTTACAACACACCACACACAACTCCCCCATACAACACACCACACACAACAATCCTACACACAACACACCACACACAATATTCCTACACACAACACACACCACACACAACATCCCCTTACAACACACCACACACAACTCCCCCACACAACTCCCCCACACAACACAGCACACACAACACCCCCATACAACACACTACACAACAATCCTACACACAACACACCACACACAACAATCCTACACACAACACACACCACACACAATATCCCCTTACAACACACCACACACAACTCCCCCACACAACACACCACACACAACAATCCTACACACAACACACCACACACAACTCCCCCATACAACACACCACACATAACAATCCTACACACAACACGCCACACACAACAATCCTACACACAACACACACCATACACAATATCCCCTTACAACACACAACACACAACTCCCCCACACAACACAGCACACACAGCACCCCCATACAACACACCACACAACAATCCTACACACAACACACCACACACAACAATCCTACACACAACACACACCACACACAACATCCCCTTACAACACACCACACACAACTCCCCCACACAACACAGCACACACAACACCCCCATACAACACACCACACAACAATCCTACACACAACACACACCACACACAATATCCCCTTACAACACACCACACACAACTCCCCCACACAACACAGCACACACAACACCCCCATACAACACACCACACAACACACCACACACAACAATCCTACACACAACACACACCACACACAATACACACACACCACACACACAACACACACACAACACACACAACACACACCACACACAATATCCCCTTACAACACACCACACAAAGCACCCCCACACAGCACATCACACACAACAATCCTACACACAGCACACACCACACACAATACACCCATACACACACCACACACACAACACACACACAACACACACGCAACACCCCGACACACACCACACACAACACCCCTACACACACCACATACAGCCCGCCTCGGTAGCGTGATGGTTAGCGTGTCTGCCTCACGTTCAAGTGTTCGCGAATTCGAATCTCGCTTAGGGTAAGTTACCCGGGTAAGGTTTTTTTCCGAGGTTTTCCCTTATCCTGAGAAGACGAATGTCGGGTAACCTAAGCTCTATGGACCTCGGGCTCATTTGAGCATCAATTCACCCATACCACACACAACACCCCCACACAACACACACAACACCCCAGCACACACCACGCACACGACACCCCCACACACAACACACACAACACACACAACACCACCTTACACACCACACACACCACACATACAACACACACAACACCCCCCGCACATAACACGCACAACACCCACACACACCTCCCACACAACACCCCCACACAACACACACAACACCCCCGCACACACCACACACAACACCTCCCACACACCACACACACAACACCCCCATAACACACACAACACCCCCCGCACACACCACATACACGGCACCCCCACACGCAGCACACAAAACACCCCCACACACAGCATATACAACACCTCCCACATACACAATACCCCCACACAGCACACCCAACACCCCCCACACGCACAACACGCACAACACCCCCACACACAGCATATACAACACCTCCCACATACACAAAACCTCCACACAGCACACCCAACATCCCCCGGACACACCAAACACAACACCCCCACACATAGAACACACACAACACCCCCACACACAGCACATACAACACCTCCCACATACACAATACCCCCACACAGCACACCCAACACCCCCTGCACACACCACACACACAACACCCCCACACACAGCACATAAAACACCTCCCACATACATAATAACCCCACACAGCACACCCAACACCCCCGCACACACCACAACACCTCCAAACACCACACACAACACCCCCACACACAGCACACACACAACAACCCCACGGTCGGTCTGGGTGACTTAGTTGGTTAGACGCTGGCCTACTGATCCCAAGGTCACGGGTTCAAACCCGACCCAGACCGATGGTTTTTAAGTGTGCTTAAAAATGACAGCTCCATGTCAGTAGATTTACTGGCATGTAAAAGAACTCCTTCGGGACGAAATTGCGGCACACCGGCGACGCTTATGTGATTCTGGCAATGGACAGCGTCGTTAAACAAAAACAACAAAAAATAAATACAAAAACAACCCCACGCACAGCACATACAACACCTCCCACATACACAATACCCCCACACAGCACACCAAACATCCCCCGCACATACCAAACCCAACATCCCCCGCACACACCACACCCAACACCCCGCACACACCACACATACAACACCCCCACACAGCACATACAACACCTCCGACATACACAATACCCCCACACAGCACATACAACACCCACATACACAATACCCCCACACAGCACACCCAACACCCCCCGCACACCCCACACACTACACCCCAACACACTGTGCTGTTGTACTGGGGTGCACGAAAACATAACTCTTGTTAGGCTCGTGCAACGCACAGACACGTCTTAGCCTTTAGGATAATGTGGATCTTTAAAGAAATTACACTGCCAATTGGCAAGTAATACTTGCCTTTATTATAACAACTTCAAACATACAAACTTAACACCTTGAGTCACAGAGAATTTAAATACTTGTCACCACTTTAAAGTGGTTAAAAATATCACTTTTAATAATACATTTTGAGATCATTGTTTTAATATTTTAATATTTCGAAAATTCCTGCCATGCTCATAAAGTATTTACTCACGTCCAAACCTTTTAATTATATAAATGCGACCCGAAGAGCTGAAAGATAATTTAGAAGAGAACTACTCGCGTATGATATCATGCTGCCTCCCTAGTATGATATAGTCACCATTTGTGCCCAGCTTCACAGAAACTTGCTCTGTCGTTGAAAATTCAAAGTCGACTGCTTCTCTTGCCTTCCCGGACCTAGATTAGTTGGAATAACTCGTTACACATGCAACGCTGTTTTTGGCCATTTCCGCATGAGGTCGTGGAATTCGCCGTGTAAATATGCAGGGTCCCTCTGTTGCTTTACTGTTGAAGCACCATGACGCTCATTAAAATTTGATTTGGTGAGCTTGTACTGATGGCTGTCTCTGCTTTCGGATTCTAGGTGAAATAACGGCTCAACACCTCGCACACACCACACACAAAACACCTCCCACACACCACACACACACCTACCCCACACACACATCGCACGCAGCACACACACAACACACAAAACACCTCCCACACACCACATACACACCTACCCCACACACACATCGCACGCAGCACACACACAACACACAAAACACCCCTACACACACAACACACACAACACCCTCACACACATTGCACGCAGCACACACACAACACACAAAACACCCTTACACACAACACACACAACACCCTCACACGCATCGCACGCAGCACACACATCACAAAAAAAACCCCTACACACACCACACACACCACACAAAACACCCCTACACACAACATACACAACACCCTCACACACATCGCACGCAGCACACACACAACACACAAAACATCCCTACACACACCACACACACACCACACACAACACCCCTACACACCACACACACAACTCACACAACACCCCCACACACAACACACACAACACCCCTACACACACCACACACACAACACACACAACACCCCCACACATGACACACACATCACACACAACACCCCTGCACACCACACACACCACCCCCACACACATCACACACACAACATACACAACACCCCTACACACACCACACACACCACCCCTACACACAACACACACACCACCCCCTTACACACCACACACAGCTCACATATAGCACCCCCACACACACACCACGCAGCACACACAACTACCCTACACACACCTCACACACAACATCCCTACACAGCTCAGCACACACAATATCCCCACACACCAGCCACCACAAACACAACACCCCCAGACAACACAGAACAACCATCGCATACACCGCACTCAATAACTCCCACACATACCACACACAACACCCCCATACAACACCCTCCGCATACACCACACACAACACCCCCACACACCACACACGACACCCCCACAGAACACCCTCACACACACCACGCAGCACACACACAACACCTCCACACACCACACACACAACGCCCTGCTTACACACCACACAAATAACAGAACCACACACATCATACACACAACACCCCCACACAACAAACACAAAAAACTCCGCACACACCACACATAATCACCTCCCACACACACCACACACAGAACTCCCCCCGGACATAACACACACACCACACACGACACCCACACACACCACACACAACATCCCACCAAACACACACAAAACCCACACACACCACACACGACACACCCACCCATACCACACATAACATCCCCATACACAACACAAACAACACCCCCGCACAACCACACACACGACATCCCCACACACACAACACACACAACACCCCCACACACACCACACACACAACACCCCCACACACGGCACCCCCAAACACACCACACACACAACACCCCCACACAACACACACAACACCCTCGCACACACCACACACAACAACTCCCACACACCACACACACAACACCCCCATACAATACACACAACACCCCCACACACAATACCCCCACAGACACACACCACACATAGAACACCCCCCGGACATAACACACACAACACCCACACACACCACACACACCACACACAACATCCCACACAACACACACAAAACCCACACACACCTCTCACGACACCCCCGTCCATACCACACACAACACCCCCACACACACAACACCCCCACACAACACACACAACACCCCCCGCACATAACACGCACAACACCCACACACACACCACACATGACACCACCACACACACCACACACAAAACACCCCCACACAACACCCACACACAACACACCCAACACCCCCGCACACACCCCACACAACACCTCCCACACAGCACACTCTCACTACCCCCATACAAAACACACAACACTCCCCGCACACACCACACACGGCATCCCCGCACGCATCACACGCAGCACACAAAACACCCCCACACACAGCTCATACAACACCTCCCACATACACAATAACCCCACACAGCACACCCAACACCCCCGGACACACCACACAGACGACACCCCCACACACAAAACACACACAACACCCCCACACACACCACACACACAACACCCCCACACAACACACACAACACCGCCGCACACACCACACACACAACACCCCCACATAACACACACAACACCGCCGCACATAACACGCACAACACCCACACACACACCACAAACGACACCCCCACACACACCACACACACAACACCCCCACACAACACACACAACACCCCCGCACACACGACACGCAACACCTCCCACAGCACACACTCACTACCCCCATACAACACACACAACACCCCCCGCACACACCACACTCACTACACACGGCACCCCCACACGCACCACATGCAGCATACACAACACCCCCACACACAGCTCATACAACACCTCCCACATACACAATACCCCCACAGAGCACACCCAACACCCCCACACACACAACAGGCACAACACCCCCCCACACAGCACATAGAACACCTCCCACGTACACAATACCCCCACACAGCATACCCAACACCCCCCGGACACACCACACCCAACACCCTCCGCACACACTACACACACCACACACGGCACCCCAACACTGCCCGCACACAACACACACAACACTCCCACACAGAGCACATAAAACACCTCCCACATACATTATACACCCACACAGCGCACCCAACACCACCGCACACACCACACACAGCACCCCCACACACCACACCCTACACACACCACACACACCACACCTACACACACCACACACAAAACACCTCCCACACACCACACACACCTACCCCACAGACACATCGCACGCAGCACACACAGAACACACAAAACACCCCCACACACACCACACACACCACACACAACACCCCTACACACAACGCACACAACACCCCTACACACACCACACACACAACACACACAACACCCCCACACACCACACTCACACAACAGCCCTACACGCCACACACACAACCCCTACACACAACACACACAACACACGCACCACCCCTACACACACCACACACAGCTCACATATAGCAGCCCCACACACACACCGCGCAGCACACACAACTACCCTACACACACCTCACACACAACATCCCTACACAGCTCAGCACACACAATATACCCACACTCACAGCACACACACAAACCCCCACACAAAACACACAATACCCCCTGCACACACCACACACGATATCCCCACCCACCAGTCACCACACACACGACACCCCCACACAACACACAATACCCATCGCACACACCGCACTCAATACCTCCCACACGCACCACACACAACACCCCCATACAACACCCTCCGCATACACCACACACACAACACCCCCACACACCACACACGGAACCCCCACAGAACACCCTCTCAAACACCACGCAGCACACACACACACAACACCTCCACACACCACACACACAACGCCCTGCTTACACACCACACAAATAACAGCCCCACACACATCATACACACAACAGCCGCATTCAACACACACAACACCCGCACACACAGCAGATAAAACACCTCCCACATACATAATATCCCCACAGAGCGCACCCAACACCCCCGCACACACCACACACAACACCCCCACACACCACACCCCTACACACACCACACACACCACACTTACACACTCCACACACACAACACCTCCACACACCACACACACAACACACACAACACCCCCACACACACATCGCACGCAGCACACACACAACACACAAAACACCCCTACACACCACACACACCACACACAACACCCCCACACACAACTCTACTGCTGTTACAAGTATAATAATATTTGCCTTTCACTATATGATAAGTACCAGATTTATGATTTGTAAAATAGCATTTGGTTAAAGAAATAAAGTAAAAACAAAAAAAAACTGTTAATATCACAATAGAGAAGTACTCAATTAGACTAAGGTAGATAAAAATTAGAGGTAAATAAAGATGTAAATGTTCAAATAGAACAGCACCAACATGTACAGGTATATAAAATGTAAATTGTATGTAAATAAATAAATTCAAGCATGTAGTATTCATATGGAATGGGGCATGCATAAAAAAAAACCCACACACAACACACACAACACCCCTAAACACCCCACACACTCAACACCCCCACACACCACACACACAACACACGCAACACCCCCACACACATCGCACGCAGCACACACACAACATGCACAACACCCTTACATACACCACACACACAACACACACAACACCCCTACACACACCACACACACAACACACACAACACCCCTACACACACCACACACTCCACACACCACCCCTACACACACCACACACAACACACACAACACTTCTACACACAACACACAAAACACCCCCACAAACCACACACAACACACACAACATCCCTACACACACCACACATACCACCCCTACAAACTCCACACACACAACACACACACAACACCCATACACACATCACACACACCACCCCTACACACGCCACTCACCACCCCTACACGGAACACACACAACACCCCCACACACCGCACACAACACACACACCACCCTACACATACCACACACAACACATCTACACACACCACACACACAACACACACAACACCCCTTCACATACCACCCCCACACACACCACACACAACACCTCTACACACCACACACACCACACACACACAACACACAACACTCCCACACACACCTCACACACCACACACACCACCCCCACACACATCACACGTAGCACACACAACACACACAACACCCCCGCACACACCACACACGACACCCCCACACGCACCACACGCAGTACACACAACACCCCCACACAGAGCTCATACACCCCCCACATACACAATACCACAATACCCCCACACAGCACACCCAACAACCCCCACACACACAACACGCACCACACCCCCACACACAGCACATAGACACCCCCACACACAAAACACACACAACACCCCCACACACACCACACACACAACACCCCCACACAACACACACAACACCGCCGCACACACCACACACACAACACCCCCACATAACACACACAACACCGCCGCACATAACACGCACAACACCCACACACACACCACAAACGACACCCCCACACACACCACACACACAACACCCCCACACAACACACACAACACCCCCGCACACACGACACGCAACACCTCCCACAGCACACACTCACTACCCCCATACAACACACACAACACCCCCCGCACACACCACACTCACTACACACGGCACGCCCACACGCAGCACATGCAGCATACACAACACCCCCACACACAGCTCATACAACACCTCCCACATACACAATACCCCCACACAGCACACCCAACACCCCCACACACACAACAGGCACAACACCCCCCCACACAGCACATAGAACACCTCCCACGTACACAATACCCCCACAAGGCACACCCAACACCCCCCGGACACACCACACACAACACTCCCACACATAGAACACACACAACACCCCCACACACAGCACATACAACACCTCCCACATACACAATACCCCCACACAGCACACACAACACCCCCCGCACACACCACACCCAACACCCTCCGCACACACTACACACACCACACACGGCACCCCAACACTGCGCGCACACAACACACACAACACTCCCACACAGAGCACATAAAACACCTCCCACATACATTATACACCCACACAGCGCACCCAACACCACCGCACACACCACACACAGCACCCCCACACACCACACCCTACACACACCACACACACCACACCTACACACACCACACACAAAACACCTCCCACACACCACACACACCTACCCCACAGACTCATCGCACGCAGCACACACAGAACACACAAAACACCCCCACACACACCACACACACCACACACAACACCCCTACACACAACGCACACAACACCCCTACACACACCACACACACAACACACACAACACCCCCACACACCACACACACACAACAGCCCTACACGCCACACACACAACCCCTACACACAACACACACAACACACGCACCACCCCTACACACACCACACACAGCTCACATATAGCAGCCCCACACACACACCGCGCAGCACACACAACTACCCTACACACACCTCACACACAACATCCCTGCACAGCTCAGCACACACAATATACCCACACTCACAGCACACACACAAACCCCCACACAAAACACACAATACCCCCTGCACACACCACACACGATATCCCCACCCACCAGTCACCACACACACGACACCCCCACACAACACACAATACCCATCGCACACACCGCACTCAATACCTCCCACACGCACCACACACAACACCCCCATACAACACCCTCCGCATACACCACACACACAACACACCCACACACCACACACGGAACCCCCACAGAACACCCTCTCAAACACCACGCAGCACACACACACAACACCTCCACACACCACACACACAACGCCCTGCTTACACACCACACAAATAACAGCCCCACACACATCATACACACAACACCCGCATTCAACACACAACACCCGCACACACAGCAGATAAAACACCTCCCACATACATAATATCCCCACAGAGCGCACCCAACACCCCCACACACACCACACACAACACCCCACACACCACACCCCTACACACACCACACACACCACACTTACACACACCACACACACAACACCTCCACACACCACACACAACACACACAACACCCCCACACACACATCGCACGCAGCACACACACAACACACAAAACACCCCTACACACACCACACACACCACTTACACAACACCCCTACACACACCAAACACAACACCCCCACACACAACTATACTGCTGTTACAAGTATAATAATATTTGCCTTTCACTATATGATAAGTACCAGATTTATGATTTGTAAAATAGCATTAGGTTAAAGAAATAAAGTAAAAAAAAAAACTGTTAATATCACAATAGAGAAGTACTCAATTAGACTAAGGTAGATAAAAATTAGAGGTAAATAAAGATGTAAATGTTCAAATAGAACAGCACCAACATGTACAGGTATATAAAATGTAAATTGTATGTAAATAAATAAATTCAAGCATGTAGTATTCATATGGAATGGGGCATGCATAAAAAAAAACCCACACACAACACACACAACACCCCTAAACACCCCACACACTCAACACCCCCACACACCACACACACAACACACGCAACACCCCCACACACATCGCACGCAGCACACACACAACATGCACAACCCCCTACATACACCACACACACAACACACACAACACCCCTACACACACCACACACACAACACACACAACACCCCTACACACACCACACACTCCACACACCACCCCTACACACACCACACACAACACACACAACACTTCTACACACAACACACAAAACACCCCCACAAACCACACACAACACACACAACATCCCTACACACACCACACATACCACCCCTACAAACTCCACACACACAACACACACACAACACCCATACACACATCACACACACCACCCCTACACACGCCACTCACCACCCCTACACGGAACAAACACAACACCCCCACACACCGCACACAACACACACACCACCCTACACATACCACACACAACACATCTACACACACCACACACACAACACACACAACACCCCTTCACATACCACCCCCACACACACCACACACAACACCTCTACACACCACACACACCACACACACACAACACACAACACTCCCACACACACCTCACACACCACACACACCACCCCCACACACATCGCACGTAGCACACACAACACACACAACACCCCTACACACACCACACACACCACACACACCACCCCCACACACATCGCACGTAGCACACACAACACACACAACACCCCCCGCACACACCGCACACGACACCCCCACACGCACCACACGCAGTACACACAACACCCCCACACAGAGCTCATACACCCCCCACATACACAATACCCCCACACAGCACACCCAACAACCCCCACACACACAACACGCACCACACCCCCACACACAGCACATACAACACCTACCACAAACACAATACCCCCACACAGCACACCCAACACCCCCCGGACACACCACACACAACACCCCCACACATAGAACACACACAACACCCCCGCACACAGCACATACAACACCTCCCACATACACAATACCCCCACACAGCACACCCAACATTCCCCGCACACACCACACCAAACAAAAACAATAATGGAATATAGAAATTGGGTGGGTCAAAGCACACATAGGGATACAGGGTAATGAAATTGCACACCAACTAGCAAAGAGAGCAATTACAAACGAAGAGCAATGCAGCTATAATAGACTTCCAAAGAGTTTTGTTAGAAGAACGCTAAGACAAGAAGGTCTGAAAATTGGGAAAGTCAATGGCAAGAAACAACTAAAAGTCAGGAAACAAAGCAATACTTTCCTACTGTAGCAGACAGAATGTAGTTAAGGATAAATCTAAACGGCAAAACTTACAACACTACTGACAGGACACGGAAGACTTAAAGCATACTACTATAGGTTCCACATCACAGATGACCCAAGTTGCTCCTGTAATGGAGGAAAGCAAACAAACAGACCATATATTATATGACTGCAGAAATCTAGAGGAAAAAAGAAGAACATTCAGAGGGAAAATAATTCAAAGAAGAGGAAAATGGCCACCAACTAAAGTCGAAATTGCTAAAAGTTATTTTAAAGAATATGTTCAGTATGCCAATGCAATTGATCTGACAAAAAATAGTTGAACTGTATAAATCTAAATAATTATTCATGTTAATTAATATATGATTATCAGCTTACTTTGTAAGCAAACCCAACATGTAGTATTACATATTGTAATGGAACATGTAGAACAATAAAAAACCATTAAAAAAAGAAAACCACACCAAACACCCCCGCACACATCACACACACCACACACGACACCCCCACACGCACCACACGCAGCACACACAACACCCCCACACATAGAACACACACAACACCCCCGCACACAGCACATATAACACCTCCCACATACACAATACCCCCAAACAGCACACCCAACACCCCCCGCACACAACACCCACACACAGCACATAAAACACCTCCCACATACATAATACCCCCACAGAGCGCACCCAACACCCCCGCACACACCACACACAACACCCCCACACACCACACACCTACACACACCACACACACCACACACACCACACACACCACACCTACACACACCACACACACCACACACACCACACACACAACACCCCCACACACCATACACACAACACACACAACACCCCCACACACATCGCACGCAGCACACACACAACACACAAAACACCCCTACACACCACACACACTCACCCCTACACACCACACACACAAGACACACAACACCCCCATACACCACATTCACAACACCCCTACACACACCACACACAACACCCCCACACACCACACACAACACACACAACACCCCCACACACATCGCACGCAGCACACACACAACACACATAACACACCTACACACACCACACACACAACACACACAACACCCCTACACACACCACACACAACACACACAGCACCCCTACACACACCACACACACCACACACACAACACCCCTACGCACACAACACACACAACACACAACACCCCCACACACCACACACACAACACACACAACACACACAACACCCCTACACACACCTCACACACAACACACATAACACCCATACACACACCACACACACCACACACACCACACACACCACCCCTACACACACCACACACCACCCCTACACGCAACACATACAACACCCCCACACACCGCACACAAAACACACACCACCTCTACACACACCACACACAACACATCTACACACACCATACACACATCACCCCCACACACGCCACACACAACACACACAACACCCCTTCACACACCACCCCCACACACACCACACACAACACCCCTACACACCACACACACCACTCCCACACACCACCCCCACGCACACCGCACACACCACACACACACACCACCCCCACAACATCGCACGTAGCACACACAACACACACATCACCCCTACACACAACACACACAGCACACACAACACCCCTACACACCACACACACAATACACACAGCACTGCTACACACACCACACACAAAACACCCCCACACACATCACACGCAGCACACACACAACACACACAACACCCCCACATACACATCGCACGCAGCACACACACCACACACACAACACCCCCACACACACATCACACGCAGCACACACACAGCACACACAACACCCCCACATACACATCGCACGCAGCACACACACAACACCCCTACAAACACCACACACATGACACACACAACACACCCACACACCACCCCCACAACATCGCACGTAGCACACACAACACACACATTACCCCTACACACAACACACACAGCACACACTACACCCCTACACACACCACACACACAATACATACAGCACCGCTACACACACCACACACAACACCCCCACACACACATCACACGCAGCACACACACAACACACACAACACCCCCGCATACACATCGCACGCAGCACACACACCACACACACAACACCCCCACATACACATCGCACGCAGCACACACACAACACCCCTACAAACACCACACACATAACACACACAACACCCCCACACACAACACACACAACACCCCTACACACACCACACACACAACACACAACACCCCCACACATCACACAAAACACCCCTATACACCACACACACCACCCCCAAACACACCGCACACACAACACACACAACACCCCTACACACACCACACACACCACCCCTACACACAACACACACATCACCCCTACACACACCACACACAGCTCACATATAGCACCCCCACACACACACCACGGAGCACACACAACTAACCTACACACACCTCACACACAACATCCCCACACAGCTCAGCACACACAATATACCCACACTCACAGCACACACACAAACCCCCACACAACACACACAATACCCCTTGCACACACCACACACAATATCCCCACACACCAGTCACCACACACACAACACACAACCATCGCACACACCGCACTCAATACCTCCGACACACACCACACACAACACCCCCATACAACAACCTACGTATACACCACACACACAATACCCCCACACACCACAAACGACATCCCCACAGAACACCCTCACACACCACGCAGCACACACACAACACCTCCACACACCACACACACAACGCCCTGCTTACACACTACACAAATAACAGCCCCACACACATCATACACACAACACCCCCAAACAACAAACACAACACCCTCCGCACACACCACACATAATCACCTCCCACACACACCACACCCAGAACACCCCCGGACATAACACACACACAACACTCCCACGCTACACACCACACAGACAACACCCCCACATACACCACACAGCACACCCCCACAGAGCAACCCAACGCTACACACCACACACGACACCCCCACACAACACACCAATCACACAAAACCCCCATACACAGCACACACAAAACACCCCCACACAACACACCACACACACAACACCCCCAAACACACCACACATCACATACAACACTTCCCACACACGCCACACACACAACATTCCCACACAACTCACCACACGCAATACACCCACACACACACACCACACGCACAACACCCACAAACACACCACACATCACATCCCCAAAGAACAACCCAACGCTACACACCACACACAACACCCCCACACAACACACCAATCACACAAAACCCCCATACACACCACACACTCAACACCCCCACACACACAGCATCCCCACACAACACACACAATACCCCCTGCACACACCACACACAATATCCCCACACACCAGTACCACACACACAACAGCCCCACACAACACACAACAACCATCGCACACACCGCACTCAACACCTCCCAGACACACCACACACAACCTCCCATACAACACCCTCCACATACACCACACACACAACACCCCCACACACCACACACGACACCCCCACAGAACACCCTCACACACACCACTCAGCACACACACAACACCTCCACACACACCACACACAACGCCCTGCTTACACACCACACAAATAACAGCCCCACACACATCATACACACAACACCCCCACACAACAAACACAACACCCTCCGTACACACCACACATAATCACCTCCCACACACACCACACACAGAACACACCCCGGACATAACACATACACAACACCCACTCACACACCACACACGACAGCCACACACCACACACAACATCCCACAATACACACACAAAACCCACACACACCACACAAGGCACCCCCACCCATACCACACACAACATCCCCACACACACCACACACACAACACCCCCACACAACACCCCCCTAACATAACACGCACAACACCCACACACACACACCACACATGACATTCCCACATACACCACACACACAACACCCCCACACAACACCTACACACACAACACCTCCCACACACAACACCGCCATACAACACACACAACACCCCCACATACAATACACCCACAGACACACACCACACACAGAACATCCCCCGGACATAACACACACACAACACCCACACACACCACACACGACACCCACCCACACCACACACTACATCCCACACAACACACACAAAACCCACACACACCACACACGACACCCCCACCCATACTACACACAACACCCCCACACAACACACACAACACCCCCACTCACACAACACACACAACACCCCCACACAACACACTCAACACCCCCCGCACATAACACACAACACGCCCGCACGCACCACACGCAACACCTCCCACACAGCACACACTCACTACCCCCATGCAACACACACAACACCCACCTCACACACCACACACACCACATACGGCACCCCCACACACACCACACGCAGCACACAAAACACCCCCACACACAGCTCATACAACACCTCCCCCATACACAATACCCCCACGCAGCACACCCAACAGCCCCGCACACACCACATACACGACACCCCCACACAAAAAACACACACAACACCCCCACACACACCACACACACAACACCTCACACAACACCCCCACACAACACACACAACACCCCACGCACATAACACGCACAACACCCACACACACACCACAAACGACACCCCCACGCACACCACACACACAACACCCCCACACAACGCACACAACACCCCCGCACACACCACACGCAACACCTCCAACGCAGCACACACTCACTACCCCCATACAACACACACAACACCCCCCGCACACACCACACACACCACACACGGCACCCCCACACGCACCACACGCAGCACACACAACACACACAGCTCATACAACACCTCCCACACACATCACGCACAACACCCCCCCACACAGCACATACAACACCTACCACTTGCACAATACCCCCACACAGCACATTCAACACCCCCCGGACACACCACACACAACACCCCCACACATAGAACACACACAACACCCCCACACACAGCACATACAACACCTCGCACATACACAATACCCCCACACAGCGCACCCAACACCCCCGCACACACCACACCCAACACCCCCTGCACACACCACACACACGGCACCCCCATACGCACCACACGTAGCACACCCAACACCCCCACACACAGCACATACAATACCTCCCACATACACAATACCCCCACACAGCACACCCAACACCCCCCGCACACAACACACACAACACCCCCACACACACCACATAAAACACCTCCCACGTACATAATACCCCCACACAGCGCACCCAACACCCCCGCACATACCACACACAACATCCCCCACACACCACACCCCTACACACCACACACACACACACCACGCACACCAAACCTACACACACCACACATACAACACCCTCACACACCACACACACAGCACACACAACACCCCCACACACACATCGCACGCTGCACACACACAACACACAAAACACCCCTACACACACCACACACACCACACACACAACACCCCTACACACAACACACCCAACACCCCTACACACATTATATCACAAATTAATGAAAGAATAGTACAACAGTGGCAGAATAGGTGGGACCAAACTACAAAAGGACCTATAACAAAGTCGTTTTTTCCCTCCGTCAAAGAAAGACTGAAATTAAAACTACCAATTGCCCCCTGCTTTACAGCATTAATAACAGGACACGGAAAGACCAAATCATACCTGCACAAATTCAAAATAATAGATGACCCCACATGTCCCTGTAATAAAGGACAACAAACAGTACAACATATAATTTATGAATGTCAAGAAACACAAAAACAACGAATAAAGCTGAAAGAAGATATTAAGAAGAATGGAGGCAGCTGGCCAGTCACTACACATCAATTAGTAACAAAGCATTTGAAGGCTTTCAAAGAATTCTGCATCGCACTAGAACTGTGAGAAATGAACTATACAGTGAAAAAAGAGAAGACACGAGTTTACCAAACATCAGTAACAATTACTAAAACTGTGGAATATTAAAGTGATCAAGCAAAGCACAAAACAATTGAGTGAAATTAATGCATGTAATATTACTTTGTAATGGGGCATGCTGCCTAATTTCAATAAAGAGTGTTATTGAAAAAAAAAAACCCTACACTCACCACAAACACAACACCCCCACACACCACACACAACACACACAACACCCCCACACACATCGCACGCAGCACACACAACACACACGACACCCCCACACACCACACACACAACACACACAACACCCCCACACACAACACCCCTACACACCACACACACAACACACACAACACCCCCACACACAGCACCCTTACACACACCACACACACCACACACACAACACCCCCACACACAGCACCCCTACACACACCACACACACCACACACACCACACACACAACACCCCTACACACACCACACACACAACACACACAACACCCCCACACACAGCACCCCTACACACACCACACACACAACACACACAACACCCCCCACACAGCACCCCTACATACACCACACACAACACACACAACACTCCTACACACAACACACAAAGCACCCCCACACACCACACACACAACACACACAACACCCGTACACACACCACACACACAACATACACAACACACACAACACACACAACACTCCTACACACAACACACAAAGCACCCCCACACACCACACACACCACACACACAACACACACAACACCCATACACACACCACACACACCACACACACCACCCCTGCACACACCACACACCACCCCTACACGCAACACACACAACACCCCCACACCGCACACAACACACACACCACCCCTACACACACCACACACAACACATCCACACACACCACACACACCATACACACACCACCCCTACACACACCACGCACACAACACACACGAAACCCCTTGACACACCACCCCCACACACACCACACACACAACACCCCTACACACCACACACACCACACACACCACCCCCACACACACCACACACACAACACCCACAACACTCCCACACACACCACACACACCACTCACACACCACCCCCACACACATCGCACTTAGCACACACAACACACACAACACCCCTACACGCACCACACACACAACACCCCCACACACCACACACACCACCCCTACACCTACCACACATACAACACCCCCACACACAGATCACCCCTACACACACCACACACACAGCACACACAACACCCCTACACACACCACACACACAACACACACAGCACCGCTACACACACCACACACACAACACCCACACACACATCACACGCAGCACACACACAACACACACAACACCCCCACACACATCACACGCCGCACACACACAGCACCCCTACATACACCACACACACAACACACACACCACTCCCACACACACCACACACAAAACACCTCTACACACACCACACACAACACGCCCACACACATCATACACAACACCCCCACACACACATCACACGCAGCACACACAACACACATAACACCCCTACACACACCACACACACAACACCCCCACACACACAACACACACAACACCCCCCCACACACACACATCACACGCAGCACACACACAACACACAGAACACCCCTACACACAACACCACGACACACAAGACCCCCACACACACATCACACGCATCACACACACAACACAGACAAGACCCCTACACTCACCACACACACAACGCACACAACAGCCCACACACACAATACTTCCGCACACAACACACACAACACCCGCACACACACAACACACAGAACACCCCCACACACACACAACACCACCACACACACACCACACACAACACCCCCACATACACCACACACGCAACACCCACACAGATACCACGCACCACACACACAACATCCCCACACACACAACACCCCCACACACACAACACCCCCACACATATAACACCCCCCACATACAACACCCCCACACACACCACGCAGCACACACACAGCACCCCCCCCCCCCACCACACACACAACGCACGCAGCACACCTGCACACATAGAGCCCACACACATCTAGAAATTTGATGTTACACTCACATTAGAGTGTTTTCTTATCTAATATAAACTCACGTAGTAATACCACTAATTTTACTTCTCATGGGCTGCCTACCTTACATTACGTGAACTGGCATGTTTGTGATGTTTATCCTGTATTCGAGTTCCAAACAACAGTGAAATGTGCTGAGAGACTGTGTTGGAACACATTTGTTCATTACTGTAAGTAAAATTAAGTGTTACAGTTTCATCTGATTTAGTCACAAGTTTCCTGTGATATTTAACTTTGGATAAAGTGTGAAAAGTAGAAGGTATTGTCCATCTATTTGCGCGAGTTTAAAAGACGGAGATATTAATTCACATTTCTAATATTGAATCTGTGAAACCATACTGTTACATGTGTACTTTCTTGGTTTATTCTTATTAGGTTCTTTTCAATGTTACTACTTGATGTGACAAAACGTACCCACTATAAGATCATTTATTGGACCACGTCCTATAAATACACAGTTAAATTCGCAGTTTCTTCACAAATTCTTACGTTAGCGAATGTTGGTACCTGCATAAATAACCTGAGTACATTAGTATTGTTTCGGAACACGGTATTGCCTCGTTGATCCAGAACAATTGATCGTTTTCTCGAACCTGGTTAGATAGGAGATACGCTGCGTTCCCATCATGTGTTTTGTTTTTGAAAATTCTGTTCCTTGCGTCAATTAAGTGACGATTTCAGACACATACATGTATAAATACGACCATGTTATGTTTGTAAATACCATACAGTGCAGTATAGTGTTAAATCTGGGTGACAATCAATATTATGTATTTTAGCAAACACGCAATATTAAGTTGCGTAACACGAATACAGTAGTACAAAAATGGTTTAAAGTTCAACAGAATCTACCGAAAGCAGAGGTAGGGATAATGTTGCTGCAGACGTGCACCTGTAATGACGGGTTCAGGCAGACAATTTTGTGGAAAGAAACATGGCTAAAGTTGTACCATTGAACACGTTTTGGCGTTTTGAATACCGACATATGTTGCACCATCTGCAATTACACATTCTGGCGCGAATTAATCAGTTATAGGTATATGTTTGATACCTTGGAACACTGACCCGCTGTTTGGCCAATAGACGGCAGTTTGTGGCTCAGCTGTGTAAAAGCAAGAGCTGCCAACATTTGAAGTAGAAAGAGAGCGAGAGCTAATCTATAACTAGCTATTGAAGAAGAAGGAAGTAGGCATAACATTGATTTAGGTTTGTTAATGTTTTAATGCAAGCACAATGCATACAACCATTAAGAATATCAGTAATTAAACTAAGGAAACAAGTATAAAAATGATTTTAGTGTTTACTATTGTTTCCACGTAACTTAAAAACTTGTGAGTAATGAAAGTCAAATAACCTATCTTAAGTGCTCCATGTAGTTTTAGTCCAAGCACTAAACACGATATATGTACATATTTGTGGATTATCATTATTAATGATTCAGATATGAAACAAATGTAACACTGACTTTTCTGTCGCTCCTGCGTAAATCGCTGGCAATTTTGAGCTATGGAACTCGAAGACTCGAAGAGCATTGCATGTAATGTTGTAATCCAGTTACAAAAGACAGGACTGCCTTTGCATTATTATCAATACGGATAATTTACATTAAACTTAGATCAATAAAAAGCACTATGAAACACTGATATAACACTAATTTTGTTTTGTGTTGTTTCTGTGTATATCTTTGGACATTTCTGAAGATATGCCTCACATCCAAAGGGTAGCGAGTTCGGATCTCAGTTTGAGTGAGTTATCAGAACAATGTATTTTAGAGAGATTTTCCCTATCCCTGAGAATATTAATGTTGCGTAACTTTAAGCTCTATGTACCACATGGCCATTTGGTCATCATTTCAGACATTTTATTAATTCATTTTCCAATATAACACTAAATGGAGGATGTTGATATGTAAAGAAAGAAAATAACTTCTCCAAATGGGTCTTTGATGTTTTAAGGCCCTGTTTATGCATATTCTCTGACAATAGTTGGACCAGTCGACCACGGCGCTAGATGAGCGCTTGAGTTCATTCATGATTATGGTTAGTCTAGGATTAGACGGTGTGCACCGTAGGTTATAGTAGCATGTTAATTGCTCTATATTAATTGTTTTGTAGGAAGTAATTGTATTGTGCTCTTGTTAATCATCTCATTATTTTTTTATTAACTATATATATATATAATCTGATGTGTTGCACTCACGTGACTTTCTCTACTCTTATACTAACCATTCTTACAAATTCTTATTACTGTATCTTCTTTGTCTTAGTTAAGATAAACATTTGTACAAATTACCTTATTGCTTACTTCCTTGTAGGTACAAGGGGAATATTAGAATACAGCAGGCTTTGTGCGACGGTCAAATCTTTAAAAGGTTTGAGATTCCGTTCTCTTGGCACACTTAACATAAAAAATGAACAACGATGTTCCATTTCACGAAAGATTTAAGTTTTTTGAAACTCACACACATAACAAGAAATATCTCCGAAATGGTTCGCTTTACAAGAAATTTATTTAGACATAAACTGTGTATTTTAGCGAGATCTACATTTTTTGTATAGTATGATTTGGTCTATCTCTAACGGTTTACCAGTTATGCAAAAGTCGTCCAGAGTAGATAGAACTACATTGGATATAGCCAGAAACTTAAGATTTACCTTTCATTTGTCATCAAAATATCTCAAACATATGGCATTTTAGTCAAAATCGTTAGTCATTTTCAAGAAAATCAAAATTTTCGAAGCACTTCTCATGTAAAGAGTAGTTTAGGATGGGGCCATTTTCTTCAAAATCTTCGTGTCGGATCCTTGAAAGACATTAAACTTAAATACCGACTTTGGTTTTTAACCGACTTTTCGTTTTTGAGTTATGCTGTCCACAGACACACACACACACACACACACACACACACACACACACACACACACACACACACACACACACACAGATTTTTCTAAAAATGCATTTTGTGGACT
This sequence comes from Tenodera sinensis, assembly GCA_030765045.1. Lineage (NCBI taxonomy): Eukaryota > Metazoa > Arthropoda > Insecta > Mantodea > Mantidae > Tenodera > Tenodera sinensis. The sequence goes on along the minus strand of CM060974.1, from coordinate 65,796,954 downwards.
CAGGGGTCCCAAAACATATATTTCCGGTGAAATCTCGACATCGAACTTTTGGGTGGACTATAATACTTCCTCTAATTACCAGTAAGGAAAGTAAAAATGGATGTGTGTACATATGTATGTAACCAATAATCTCCTGAGCTGCTAGACCGATCACCGTGAAATTTGGCACGTATGTATATGCAATCTTCCATGGAGAAGGAGTTTATTTTATCCATATTACCATTCAATGTGTTACATTCACAGTTTTCTTTACTCACTTTCCTTTTACTTAACACATACACATGTCCTTCTCTGCTCGTCCTTCAACACACAATTGTTACATTTTTCTATGATTGAAATAGAATGGCAATGTATTACATTCACGCGGTTCTCTCTACTCGCCCTTCAACATACAATTCATAAAATGTTCTTACAAATGTAATACATTACATTCACATGACTTTCTCAATTTGCTTTTGTTTTATGTAACACATTCACGTATCCTTCTCTGTTCACCTCTCAATATAAATTCATGCTATATTCTATGATTGAAACAAAAGTGCAACATATTTCATTCACATAGTTTTCTGTACTCGTGTTCTACGTAGTGCATTTACATTTCTGCTACTCCCCCTTCAACACGTGTTGTTGCTAATGCTCTTCTGACTGGAGTATGCATCTTGGAGAATTGAAGACATGAACAGGTGGGCAGCCACATCAAACGAAAGGGCAACTGATGAGCTTCTTGGAGATCCTGGGGTTAGTATTTTGCAAGCGTGTTTTCCATGATTTATTTGTAATTTTTTTCATGATCATCATGTTGTCTATGTGTATGGATATCTCAATTTATATATAATTTTGATGTATTATAAGACATTTTTGTTGAATTCATTTGTTTTATATTGGTTCCTTTCTCTGCCAGGAAGTCTGCTTTTTCATTTCCAATAATGGCACAGCGGGCTGGGATCCATTGGAAACAAATTTCTTTCTTTCTTTTTTTTTTCTTTGGCTTTTTAAAATTTGAAGTGTTAGTAGAATCCCTAATACTTTGTTGTTTTATGGGAATGGGAGGCTGTTGCATGAATGGCTGATCTTGAGTCACTTAAAACTACAGCTTTTTGAAAGGTATTTATGTGGCACAACAGTTGGATCCAGAAAGTTCTTGTCTTCTAATTCTCCACCATAATGAGATGTTAGAGAGCCTAGGGAAATGGAAAAGTAAAAGGCTTGCAGTAATGCTTGTCGTTTTCTATTATAACAGGGATCCATCTGTATAGTTGTGAAGCCACTCACCTTCTGGGTAACAGCAATGGATTGCTTCTAAAGCAGCCATTGTCTGAATATTATTATCTGTACATCTTTTTTGAGTGTAGGAACAGGTTTTCTTTGTAATCAATGATTGGTTGATTCGGTAGGTATGTGGAGAGAGGTAGTTTGTGTATCTATTCCCCAGTAAGTGGGCTTTATTTTTGTTGCCGATTCTTAATTTGGATAATAAAAGTTTTATTTGTACATGGGGGTTGTAAATCTTCCAGTACATATTGCAAGGTAATTGAAATAGTTTTTCATACATTTGTAGACCTTTGCTTTCCTTTTTCATATTGTAGTATCATATTCTTTATAGCCATTTGTAGAGCTGTTAAAAGTGTAACAGCCCCTCCGTAATAAGTCTGAGGGGCTGATTTTGTATTACTTCTATTTGGTTGAGGTTTGTTTGGTTAGCTGTGATTGTAACTTTGCTGCCATAAAGGATAGGCTTTATGTAAGTTTTGTGTGTAGTACGTAGGATGTTTTATTCAACTTCCCCATTTGAGCAAGGAAAGTCACTCTGTAACTTTTCCTGTAGAGTATTTGATAAATTAGGATTAATGATAATTTACATAAAAGTTTAAGTAACTTTCAGTTTCTATAATATTTTTTCCATTAAAGAGAAGTGAAAGACTTGGTTTAATGTGATGAACAAAGACATGGAAGTCTGGTTTTGACATATTTACAGTCATTTCATTCTGTATACACCATTCAGAAAGTTCTTCCGCTGTTTGATTCATGGGTGTTGTTTATTTTCTTATTACTTGCAGGAATCTGCTTGCCTAAGTCATCAGCATATCTTAAGTTTGTGACTTTGTTCAACTGCGGAGGTAAATCATTTATGAAAATATAAAATAAAGTAGTACTTGAAACTAAGCTTTGGGGAAATCCTGTATGGGTTTGTTTAACACAATCACGTAATGTTTAAAAGCCTTGGCAACTAACCAACAAATCCGATTTAAGTCCTCTAGCTGTTAGGGCGGTAACAGTTTGATGCTTAGAAAGTCATTTAAAATCTACCATTAAGCAATTTTTTTGCCGAACACTTGCATACACAATATTAAAAGCATAAACTCGTGAATATTCTTGTTCTAATACCGCTGTTGTGTGTCAAAGGAATGGTAGATCTGTTTGAAACTCTCCGTACTCATTGTTTCACAAAACATTGTGGTGTCAAGACATCGAGTTTTGCTCCAGTACAATTGAATGCACGATTTTTGCACTTGTGACATCTAAGTAACTAAAGCAATGTAGGTCCTGATTTCATCTGCGCAGTGTTAAACCATTTTTAATCATTCAACACTTTTCTGTCGGAATTGTTAAGCTGCCTCGTTGCGAGGCATTTGCATCTCCACAGATTTTGTCAAACAAAGGTTCCATATATTCTGAAGGAATTGAAGGTGCAGCTATTTAAGTTCTTCATGAAGCGTATTAGTAATTACATTTGATTGAATTGCACTTTGTGAAAGGTTTAGTCATGAAGCTGTCAGGATTAATAGAAGACCAATAACGTCATCTCTCACACATGCTTGTTCAGTAAGTTTTCACAAATACCAGTATTTGCAGTAAAATGGTAGAGAATGTGGTTGCTGTCAGTTTTAGTCCAATTCCAGTTATACAGATTTTTTCTGCGTTGTAATGCAGACATGTTTAGAAGGGCCTAGTATGTAATTATTGGTTTCATAATTATTTTCTTCACTGCTTTCTGCACTAGATTTTTTGTAACTGTCCCCAGAAGGAGTCCAGGAGTAAGTGCAAGTCGCCTGAGTTAAACCAGGCGGATGGTAAAGTGGCCATGGTGCTATCCGTTTAGTACGGATTTACTCGTGTGGTTTAATAGGTGTTGTCAAATTTTACAAGCTTTGGTGTAAATGTCTTTAATGTCGTTTGATGGTGCAGATTGGTTTCCTATGTTGTCACTGGCGGTGGGATGTGTCTGACTTCGGATGTCTGGCCATCCGAGCGACCATTGCACTACTGCTTACTTCGCCGGCCGCTTGTGGGACCGTCAAACAATGCAGTGCCAGTGACAGGAAACCGAGAGGAGTAGGTGAAGGGTGTGGTAGTGCCAAGTGTGGAGTACATTTGGCAGTTTAGGTGTTTGAGGGGATAGCGGTAGTTAGTTACCAGCCAAGGGCGTCCTTGGGCAAGCGGTAGCTCTGCCGCCGTCTAGGTAGGCGACGGTTGTATTGCTCAAGTGTGTTGACCAACTGGTTAGGGTGAGGTGTGAGTTTGGCATACATTGTGCGAGTCCTGTCCCGCACAACGTCCACAATATATGGTATGCCGGAATAAGTGTGGAGGATGTGTGATGGGAATCTACGGTCGATATCGTAGATCATCCTAAGCGCCCTGTTCTGTACGGCCTGCAGCCTGCGGATGGTGGAACGAGCCACCTTTCCCCAGACCTCGCACCCGTACAGAATCAGGGGCGGGACGCTGTCACGGTACAAGCGTAGTTTCTGCTGAGTGGGCATGGTTGAGTGGAATATGGGATATAGCTGTCACAGGACGCCGTGTCCCAGACCGACCTGTGTCCTAACATGTGGAGTGAAGGTTAGACCGCGGTCAAGTAGTACTCCTAGGTATTTGGCGGAGTTAACCCAAGGGATTGTTCACCACCTTTCGAACTTTGTCCAGTAGAAGAGATTGACTCTTCTGTGGGCTAGTGGCCATTCTCCACTGTTCACTCCACCTGCCAATGGCGCCGAGCTGTCGCTGTAGTGGAGGGAAGAAATGCCGAACATTTTTGTTCTGTGGCAGTATGAGCACGTCGTCGACATAATGGCACGTAACAGTATGCGCTTCCACAGTAGGTCAGGCATGTAGGCAGCGAAGAGTAACGGCGATAGCAAGCTACCTTCCGGTATTCCAGCTGCTATGGGTCTGACTGAGGATAACTTCCCCTCCACCCGCACCCGAAAAGTGTGATCCCGTAGGAAGCTACCAAACAGGGTGATGTAGGGGGAGGTGTTTCTGCCTCTCTGAGTTTATACAATAAGCCCTGGTGCCATGTAGTTGCAAAGGCCTTTTCCACGTCCCGAAGCACCGCGATTGTTTTGAAGCTTTCCTAGAATCCCAGGGCAACCTTCTCTACCAGTCGCAGTAACTGTGGAGTCGTGGAATGTCCACGACGAAAACCGAACTGATGATTCGGGATGACCTGCCTTTCCTCAAAGAGAGGACTATGGCGGGATAGGAGTAATCGTTTAAATATTTTTGAAACGATGGGTAATAGGCTGAGGAGTGGTCACGCAGCCGTTGTGAGAAGAGGATCGTTTGTTGGTGCGCGCGAGAAACGGTCACGTGAAACGGTTTGGCGGGATCATTGTCAACTGTCATAATTTTGGCGGGAAGGACGTATAAATATCAAGTGGCTGTGGCGCTCAGACGGTCACGTGAAACGGTTTGGCGGGATCATTGTCAACTGTCATAATTTTGGCGGGAAAGACGTATAAATATCAAGTGGCTGTGGCGCTCAGTGTTTATTTACGAAAATATAGAGTGATTTAACATGCTTTTGCAAGTGAAGTGTGGAAAAGTATTGTACATAGTAAATGTGTAAATAACCTTCGTTTTTTGTGTATATATATTCTTAGTTAACTAGTGTTTATTAATATATGCACAGTGACAGTGACACAATACTAAGTGTAAGTTTTAGTTCTGTGTTTCGCGTGGGGCGCGCTTGGCGTACCCCCGCACAGCATAAAGTGAAAGTGAAAGTGCGACTATGGCATCAGGCGGAACACAAGATGCAGTCACCACAGCAGCAGCGCAAATCCAGCCATCTCCACGCACATTGGCGGACGACCAAGATCAAAAGACAAAGGAGGAAGAGCGAAAGGCACGTTCCCTCGAGAAACTAAGGAAAGAAGTAGAAGACATCCAAAACGAGATTAACTACTACACAAACATTTTAACAAACCTAGACGCAGATTCCACAAAATTCACCAAGATCACACAGGACCTCGCGTTCTGCTACAGGGACTACGCGATGAAAAAGAGGGAGCTTGTAAAACAGAGCGAGGGGTGGAAGATAGCCGCCCCGAAGAAGAAACGGACGCGGGACAACGGAAGTGATTCCGAAAGTGAACATCCCGGCCAGCCCACAAACAGCAAAAGAAAACCACGGCAGTCGACACCACCCTACCCCCTCACTCTACGCAACTCCTTCGCGCCACTACAAGCAGCAGAACGCGAGGAGACAGAATACCCGGCTTTACCTACACCCACACAGAATCCCGTCCCACAATTCCAAAAACCAAGAATCCCACAACACCAAAAGACACCCACAAAAACCCGCCCCACTCCCCACCCACACCCAACAATGCCAGGTACCTCCTCAGCAACAACAACAACAGCAACACCCAGCATACAAAATACAGAAAATCAAAAGCCGCCGAGGATCATCATCCCGGATGTCCGCCAGGCCGTGAAAGTGCTACAGACACTAAAGAACTCTCTTCCGAACGGGTCCTACAAGCTTCAAACAACGAGGGACTGCCTAAAACTCTTCCTCCAGAGAAAACAAGATGTCATCCCCACCATGCAGCTCCTGACACACGCCGGTGTGGAAAACTTCAGTTTTACACCCAGAAGTGATCAGCCTCTGCGGTACGTGATTAAACGCCTGCCTGCAGACCTGCAAGTGGACTACGTCAAAGAGGACTTAGAACTGAAGGGTTACACCGGCGTGCAAGTTAGACAGATGGTTTCCCGCGGCAGGCCTCTACCAAACTTTTAGGTAAGCTTGTCTAGAACCACTGAAAATCAAAAGCTTTTGCAGGAAAGATAGGTGTGCCACATGATGGTCACCGTGGAGGTCCTCAAAACCTCCCAAGATATCACCCAATGCTACAATTGCCAACAATTAGGACATACATTCAAAATGTGCAACATGACCTCCCGGTGTGTTCTCTGCGGTGACCTCCACCGCCTAGCTGACTGCCCAAGAAAAGCCAAGGAAGACGTTGTACCCCACTGTGCCAACTGTGGGGAGGCGCATCCTGCCAGCTATAGGGGGTGCGAGACATTTAGGATGGAACGCCACCGCCGTCAACTGGCCGCTGTAGCCAGGAACTCTCCTGGTACTCAACCAGGGCCACGCCCCATCCCCTACCCGGCCCTGGTCCAAAAAGGCACCTCTTTTGCAGGAGCCGCCGTGCAACCGCCAAATGGTCCCCCTCCACAACCCCAGCCCTCAGAGGCACCCACCAGCGACCTGGGAGGTTTGAAAGAAATTTTCAGCCTCTTCAAGGATTTAAACCTCCCAGTACTACTAACAAAGTTGCGGCCCATAATCGCAAGATTAAAAAGCTGCAACAGTACCATGGAGAAGCTAGAAGCCATCATATGTTTGGTTACCACTCTCGTCGAGTAAATGGCAACTTCAAGGGGAGGCATAACTTTAACTCGAGCACTCCTGTGGAATGCAGATGGCATCCACAGGAAGCAACACGAACTTGAAAATAACCTGCGGCGTAACAAAATTGATGTCGCATTCATTTGCGAAACAAAATTACAGCAAGAGCACACTTTTAAGCTCCAGGGGTATCAAATCTTTCGGAACGACAGAATTGGCAGACAGGAGGGAGGGACTGCTATTTTGCTCAGAAACACTGTTGCTCATCCTTCTGTTACGCTACCTGCAATGGCAGCGTTAGAGTGCACAGCACTTAAAACCCGTGTAAATAATCAAACGGTGATGCTGGTAGCGCTCTATCGGCCCCCCAACTCCTTAAATTTCATACATTACCTCCAACAAATCCTCGCTTTAGAGGAGCACGTTATAATTGCAGGAGATTTCAACGCTCGGCACCCCTGGTGGTTTTCACGCCGGGCAAACGCGGCTGGAAATCTCCTGGTTGAACTTATAACAGATAATGACGACTTAGAGGTACACCTTCCCCCAGATCCCACATTTTGGCACAGATCGGGGCACTTTGACCCCGAAATTTTGGACTTCGTACTAACAAAAAATGCAACACCTTTAATTAACTTTACAGTGTATCACAGTCTGGACTCTGACCATCTTCCCGTGCATTTCGATATACAGGGTGGCATTCCAGCCGGTGCCTCTGGGCCTCGAAGGAGGGCTGAGACTGACTGGAATAAGTTCACCACGGAAATGCACGGGATGGCGCAACCCAGGCTGTCATACTACAGCGAGGCAGACATAGATGTCGCCATTGAAAACTTCACTGCCTCGCTACACACGGCCAAGAGAAGCGCTACCACTTACACCACAAGACCCGGTTTTTGCACGTACCCCGAGGTAGAGCAACTCATTGCGCGGAGACGATGCTTGACAAGACTGTGGCGGTACACCCGTCAGCCTGAATATAAAGTGCTAGCAAAATGGCTACGCAACATCATTCGGCATCAAATTAAAATCAACAAAACTGAACAGTGGGAAAACAAAATGCTGAGTACCACCCATTCGGACTCCTCTTTGTGGAAATTATTAAAGGCATTTAAAGTCTCCACGAACGTCAACTCCGCAACTGAGGCGCTGCACACTCATGGCGGCCTGCACTTCTCCGAAGAGGAGAAAGCCGAGGTCTTCGCTGACTGTCTTGAAGACAGATTCAGCGAGAACCCAGTTACCAACCGCGATATAGAGCGGGATGTACAGACATGGGTACAAACCTGGGTGGCGCAGAAGCAAGAGCAACACCTACCCATCATAACACCGCAGGAAGTTTACAAGCTCATTAGGAAATTACCTAATGGGAAAGCTGCCGGCCCAGACAAAGTGACTAATGAGGAACTTAAGCATCTCCCGAGAAAAGCCCTGGTGCAACTGACTAAAATATTTAACGCCTGTCTGCAGCAAGGCTATTTCCCCTCTACCTGGAAACGAGCCAAGGTAATTATGCTCCCAAAGCAAGGGAAAAGCACCGGGCAACCGCAAAACTACCGCCCCATTTGTCTTTTGTCTACTATTGGTAAACTGCTCGAAAAACTTATACTTTCTCGACTTCAAAAGCAAGTTTAGGAAGCTCATGAACTTTCAAATTCACAGTTTGGTTTTCGAAAAGGACATTCTACAGATTTACAGCTTCTCAGACTAACTGATGACGTAACAGAGCAATTTAACAATGGGGCTTCAACGTTGGCGCTATTTCTGGACGTAGAAGCCGCATTCGACCGGTGCTGGCACAATGGCCTTATTTACAAACTGCACCACAATTTCCCGGCTCTTCAAAATTATCTGTATTTGCTGCACAATTTTTTAGAAAAACGGAAGTTTTACGTCCAAGTGGGCCGCTCCTCCTCACGGGAGAGAGTGATGCGGGCTGGCGTCCCACAAGGGGCAATCATGTCACCCTTTTTGTATATACTATTCACCAACGATTTCCCAGTGGACGCCAGATGTAAGGTAGCCATGTACGCCGACGACACTGCAATATACAACCACCATAGAAATCCCCGTTTCGGCCTTGCAGAAATGCAACGTTATGTTAACAACTTCCTTTCATGGCAACATGACTGGAAAATCAAAATTAATCCCAACAAATGCCAGCTGATTCATTTCTCTAAGCGGCATCACACTTTGGCAATGGACCTAACGGTCGGTGGTCAGGTATTGCATTGCCGTCGGCAAGTTAAATACTTAGGGGTTACCTTGGACCGCACAATGTGCTGGTCCACCCACATAAAAAATAGCGCCAACAAAAGCAGACAGCGGCTAAAGTTATGCGCCCCCATCTTCCGCAGCAAACAGCTGCAATTGAAGTCCAAACTCGTCCTGTATAAGGCTTTCATCCTGTCAGTGGTTCTTTACGCGTGTGTGGCCTGGGCAAACGCCTCAAAAACCGCCCTGAAAACCATCCAAACCCTCCAAAACCTCTCCCTCCGGAAAATCCTCTCTGCTCCCATCCTAACCACTAACCGAACCCTTCACCAGGAAACCCAGATCCCTTCCGTACCCGAGGCAATAACAAAAAGAGCCACTGTCGCGTGGGCGCGCATCAGGAATCACCAAAATGACGTGATTGCCAATATTGGCAAAGGTGAGCCGAAGCATCGGAAACACACTAGAATTAAGATGTTTTAGACGTCGTTCGGCTCACCGACTGGTGTGCGTCCGCGCGAAGAAGGGCCCTAGGCCGCACACACGCTACCTCAGAGGCCTGCATCCCAGGGAACCAGTCAGGAGCTGCAACCTGGTCCGCACAGGAAAACTGCGGAAAAAAACTGTACATAGTAAAGTGTATATAGTGCAGTGTGTGTAAATATATATATACGAGTGTGTGTGTGTGTGTGTGTGTGCGTGTGATGGGACATATGTGTGGTATGCCCAGGAGTGAGTGTGTGTATATATCCGTGTATATAAATTAAAAAAAAAACTATCAAAAACTGACAAAAAAAACTGAGAATACGCCCAAAAACTGTTCTCGGTGGGCTAAGGCTGCCCACTGTATGGGTTTTTTTAAAAGATAAAGCAAACCCGAATTCACATGTAAATATTGTAAAAATTATAATTAATGTTAATTTTGGCCTGTAAGCCGGGCCCCTCTGTACCGGCACCAGGCAAATGCTTTCTTTAATAAAATAAGTTGAAGTTGAAGTTAATAGGCTGATGGAACTGTAGTTTGAAGGAAAGACCGGGTCCTTTCCAAAATGTAGACCACCTTCGCCTCCTTCCAACAAGTTGGAAAGTGGCGAAGATGGAGACATGCATTATAAATCTGCGTCAGGTGGACAACGGCCTTACGGGGGAGGTACTGGAGCATGGGGGCCGTGACGCCATCATACTCCGGGGATTTGTTGGGTTTAAAGCTTTTGATGTGAGAAGCCGCCTGTCTTGGGATGACTATGGGAATATAGATCTCTGCGTGTGGTGGCGGGGATGCCTCATAGAGGTAGTCCACCGTCGCCTCCACGAGTTCAGTAAAGTCTTCGTCCTGGACATCTTCCGGTGTTTGAATTGAGACTCCAGATGGTCTGCGAAATCCGTGACTTTCTCTTGGGGCTCGAAAGAGTCTCCCACGAATGCCGTATAGAGGATGCTGTTGCGTATTTTTGTCCTTTCTAAGGGACCTGATTATCCGCCATGGTTGTTTCTCTGAGAGATCAACATTTGCCATTGCGTTTTCCCAGGCTGTTTTGCGGTGTATCCGTAACAGACGTCGTGACAGGTACTTGAACCGCTGGTAGACTGCCTGCATCCTGGGATGGCGGAAACGCTGCCAGAGCCTGCGGACAGTTGCTTTGGCTTTAAGCAACTGCCTGAGTTCGATGGCAATGGTTCGAGGGTTAGGTATGTCGGATGGAATGCGGTGCGCGTGGGCACGTACCACATCCCGGATTTGTTAGGAGAATGCCGTGGCTGCCGCCTCCAGTGCATCGATGGAATCCACAGACTGGTTGAGTTCCAGGATGGCTGCATCCCAGTCGACCTCGTATGTCCGGTCTGGAGTAACCAGGGCTGGCAAGTCAACGTTAGAATCCACCACGACTGGGTCATGGTCAGAGTCCAGTTGATCTCTGAGAGGTCTAGATGGAATGGTATGTTCTTGGTGAGCATGATGTCGAGTACATCCAGCCTCCCTCGGGCCGGATGGAACGTAGGTCCTCTCGGTCCATACGCAAGTACGCTTGGGTTATCGCTGATCAGGCGGCAAGGACCTCGCCCCTTCGCATTACTACGCGGCTATGCCAATGGGCATGCTTCGCGTTGAGCTCGCCTGCGATACATACTGCTCGGTGTAGATTCAGGAGGGTGTTGAAATCTGCTTCGTAGAAGCGGTTATCAGGAGGGTCGAATGCCACCACCAACACCGTGTCCACCCCGCCAATGGCAAGCCTAATGGCGCAGGCCTCCACATGTTGCGCTGATGACCTAGAAGTTGAGCGCCCTTAAACCAAATCAAATCAAATCCACATGTTGTAGTGGCGGGAGAGGAAAGGAGGTATGAGTGATACGATTCTTTATGAATATGGCTGTACCGCCCCCTGTCGGCCGACCGATCTGACCGATGGGTGACGTGAATCGGCAGCGAGAAGTTGGTTGCAGCATCTAAGTGGGTTTCACAGACCATTACAATGTCAATTCCATAGGATTGTAAAAACTCAGTGAGGCTTGGGTAATGGCCCCTTATGCAATTTGGGTTCCAGAACGCAGCTCTGAACGGTCTCCGGACAACTCTGGAGGTCATTATTTGGCTGACCTAGGGAACAGCTGGGCCAAAGTTTGGACCAGTAAGGCATGCTTCTGCATGTGGCTCAGGTTAGGGCTTTCATTCTGCAGCTTGAATTTTCTAAGTGCAGGCAAGATTCTGTATAATATGTTATTAAACCACAGGGTTAGGTCCTAAAATTCCTCCAGGTCCGCCTGTGAGAGCGTTTCCCCTAAACTCGGGGTGGGCATGGGTGCAGCGGGTGACACAGGACCTGTGGACCGGCTGCAACATCAGTGTCCCTTGGTGCCGGAGCTGCCTCAGTGGACTGCTCTGCCGACGCCTTGGGTGACAGTTCAGGAACTGTATGTACTCTCTCCGCGGCTTGGCGCTTGCTCTTATTTTTCTTACGCCGCTTTTGTTTTGGAGGAGGGTTGGCCACTACAGTCTCCTCAATCCATGTATTGCCTGGAGGTGGTGCCACAGGTTCAGTCGTGGCAGGGGCAGCTGATACTGCCTGGGCCTGGTTTCGTGTCTGTTCAGCCCTATTTAGGGCGTTTGCGAAGCAGACGCCAGCGCTGACCTCAGCCGCTTATGGGCGTCCTTTGCGACGGCTCTCGATTATCTTAAGACGCGTCGCGCATCCTTTATAGACAGTGCAGTGCGCGCCTTTGCAATTGCCACACTCCCTGTCCGTATCCGGCTTAGGGCAGTCCTGCACTTTGTGAGCTCCAGCACACCGCAGACATGCGAGCGGGCGCTCGCATGCCATTCTGGAGTGATGGAAGCCCAAGCAATTACGACATTGCACCGGACCCTCCTTGCCGTAAAAGCGTTCAACCTATACGGCAGTGTAGATCACCCGGCGCACTGCGTCGATTGGCTGGACTTACTGGTCACGCACTTTGTCTACCACAACCAGAAAGAGTTGCATAGGCACCTTCTCGGAGCCTCTGCCGGAGACAATTGTCTTCTTCAGCTGCGCCACTGATGCCATGATATCATGTTCCTCGAGGAGCGACAGCTTGAAATCTTCCGGAATGCAGTCAGAGGCAAGGCCTCTGACTATCCGCCGTTCCACGTGAGGGCGTGTCGGCGAGTAACTGTAAAACGGGATGTTCATCTCCCGCAGTACAGTCTTAGCCGCCTCAAAGTCTTCAAGCGTGGAGGTCTTGATGTTCACTTTCCTTGGCTTCCTGACTGCCTCAAAGCGCCCTTTCAGGCGCGATACTAGAAGCTGCATGGTTCTAGTATTCTCCGCTACAATTGGCGGTATTTTGGGGCCCCCTTTGGCTGGGGGTTGAGTTGCACACTGTGATTTGTGCTACTGAGAGCCCGTGGAGTTACGCCTGTCCCGGCGTCCCTTCACTACAGTGAAGCCCTCGGTGTGCGTGTCGCGCTCTGAGTCAGAGGAAGAAAGAGGGTGGTAGGAAACCAGTCGTGGCGATGGTTCCACGTCGACAATTTGTCGCAGGACAGAGCACTTGCGCTTCTTGCGCGCTGGTTGTGCCGCTTAAGGAACAGAGGTTGAGGTACTGGGTCCTGGTATAACACCTACGTCCACAGTCGGCGCGGTTGCCCTCCGGCTACTCGCAGAGGACAGGACCCCCCCTTAAGGGAGGCGCTTATGCAAGCATCACGGCTTGAGGTGTCGGGCCAAAGGCCCATGCCTTTGGCTGAGGTCTTGCGTGTCCGCTGTCTTGTGGTCCGTCAGTCAGTTTGACTTGGGTCTAGAAACAAAGATAAAAGTTGAAGAGTAAAAAAACCTGGATCCTGGGCACCGACGCGCACACTGGCGGCCGAGCGGCAAGCTAGTAGGGGGCCTGTGGCCACTGCTTTGTCGCTATCAAGCTGGTCATAGCTCCTGCAAAGCAGCAGGTTTAGCGTTGGTATACCCTAAAGCTTGCTTACCAAGCCTCTTATAGAGTACACCAGGACTCTGTGCTGTTCGTCTAGCTCAGAAGGTCGGGTCACTCCACCACAGTCGTTGCGGAGCTTCTCCTGCTGCTTCTTTGAGAGATGTACTGGAAACTGCTATTCCACCAGTCACAAGTCGTCATGAATACGTGTGCATCTAACACAAGTAACTCGGTGAATGACGTGTCAACAGAACCTTCTTAAGACTGTTTCATATTCAGCAGAATCACAACTTACACTGTCACTCTCTAACGCACTTTGTAACAGTTTCTTCACTTTCCTTGTCATCCATGCAGATTTCTTTCATGGCCACGATGGAGAGTGAAATAATACCAAGATAAAATTGTGTTTTCATGACTGAAACACAGGAGGTTAGATCATACTGGTCAGAATCACAAGCACCAAGTGTTAGCATTTTATTCCAGACGTATACAAATGACATCTGTGAGAAGGAACCTAAAATATGTGGAATTATATGGACCAATGCAGAATAGCGAGCTGCGCTCATCATACGATTCATATACCAAAAGGACGCATACAAGCCCTGGTGGTCAAACTATACGAATAGGTTAAATTTGAAAATTTGTTTTCACACTTAGTTGCATTAAATCTCTGAGATAAGAAGTTATGAAACCATTTCAGCATTTTGTCATTCATTCTCAACTTAGCCATTTTATGAACGAGTTTTAAATTAGGGACTGAGTCATGGGCAATTTTGAGATCGACGAAGACTGCTAGGATTGATTCTTTTTTCCCTAAAATCTTCTCAATATCTTGAGTTAAAGAGAGCCTTGGTTGGATTGTTGAGTGGTGTTTTTGAAATTCAGCCTGTATTTGAGAGAATAAATTTTTTGAATCATGATACTATGAAAGGCGAGTGCAGAACATATGTTCCATCAACTTTGCTAAGTGATAGAGAAATTGGCCTGTAACTATCAAGTTTCCTTGCTGGTTTATTTGACTTGAGTGTTGGAATTATAATAGCTTTTCTCCAGGTTGTTGGTATAGTGAATTCCCTGTCAAGTTAAATATCTTTAATAGTATATTTTGCGTTTTTGGTCCAAATATTTGCTCCTGGACTTTAATGTAGTTGAAGTTGTGGAATAGATCTTTGGCGTTCTTGTATTTCAAAAGTTGAACTAGAGGTTTTGTGTGAATGGTCCGCTTTAAATTCTTCTTTTATTTCCCTGTTTTAATTGATTCAGTCGTTTTCTTTTCTTTGGTAGTAAGTACTCTATATGTGTAGATTTGATTAAAAGTTTCTGATAATTTCTTATCTGTAAGTATTTTATTCTTGAATATAATAGGTTCTTTCTGTTTTGTAGGGGTTTCTTTATTTAATGTACTCATAATTCGATGGGCTTTACTGCTGTCTTTTCTGCAGTCAATAGTTTCTGCAAACTTGTTATAATATTCCCTTTTTGCTGTAATGATTTGTGTCTTCAATGCTTGAACATCCTTGTAGATTCTGCCTTGAGTCTAGCAGTGTGGCTTTTTTATTTCATTTGTAATCGTTTTTCAGTTCGGTTCAACGTCATACTTTTCCTCTTGGGAAATTCTGTTTCGCAGTTATTAAGACTTTGTTATTGGAATTGTTCATAATGTAATCAGTAGAATTATTTTATTTTAAATCAAAATAGTGCTTCATCTAGTTGTTTAGCAATTTTTTTCCATTTGAATTTCTTATAGCTCCAGTAGTAGTTGTTTTCTTTAAGCATTTTGGTAGCTAGTTCCTTAGTTTGATTGTTGTAACAATTGGTTTATGGCCACATCCAGGATCATCTACAATGTGTTGATGAGTATTTCCAATAAGTGAAGGGATATCATTGTGAGATCTGGGTTAGTGGTTGTCAACATACAATTCATACAATTTTGATGATTGAAATAGAAATGCAATACATTACATTTCCATGGTTTTCTTCTTTAGTCGCCTTTGTTTTACATAACACGTTCGCATGTCGTTCTCTACTCACCCTGCAACATAACTTCATATAATTTTGTATGATTGAAATTAAATGCCTTGAAGTATGTTCACATAGTCATCTCTACTCACTTTGCTTTTATGAGACAGAATCATGCTTGTTTTTCCACGCACCCTTCTACAAAGAATTCATACAGTTTCCTGCATGATTGAAATACAAATGCAATGTCTTATATTTACACAGCTTTACCTACTAGTTTTTTTCCTGTAGTATTTGAAGTTGACATTTTTTTTATGCCTAAGAATAGAATAAAGTCAGTGAAATCTCCATTTTAACTTTGCAATCCTCATTGTAAGCTCTTCTGTGTCCAAGATTATCAAATTGCTTTTAGAATAATATAATTTGAAGCATGTTTTAGTCTAATAATACACATTAGATTCAAATTAAAATAACCATGAGGAAGTTGGATCTTTGAATGTTAAAAATGTCACTCTGGACATATTGCACCAAATTACCTTCATTACTTAGTCTTACTTTATGCTGTCTGTTGAAATGTTGTCTAATGCCTTGCATCTGGCAATGAAGCCATTAGCAGTCTAGCCTTCCAATATTTTTTAATAACACTCTTAGAGAGAAGTGCAGTGCAGGATTTGAGGTGATCTTCGTCCATGTCGGCATGTTCATCACACAGGGGGCATGATGGAAGTCAGTATAAGAAGTCAATACAGGTGACTCGCCAAGCAGTCATGGCTTGTCAGGAGTCTGAAGGCTGCTACTACTGACTTTCATGGACCTAAACTTGACAGTATGACTGTTTATTGTGGGCACCAAGGTATCACCCACTCGTAACCCCCAGCAGCTGTGAAAGACCATCCATGTCTTTGGTCAATGGGTCCATCGAACCTACCTGGGAGGATTATATAAATACACTCTCCAATCCGGCACTAGGGGAATCAGAGGCCCTCGCCTCGGAAAATATTCAGCAGCTTCCACCGCGGGAAGGTGTATATATTGTGAAAAAGTGTAAATAGTGCAGTGCGCTAGGACGCATATTTTTGGTGTGCCCAGTGAAGATGTGTGTATGTGTGTGTGAGTGTTTGCGTGGGTGAATGCGTGCGTGTATGTATGTGTGTAAATAACTGTAAATATGTACATATGTATAAATATATAAACCAAAGACAGAACAGAACTTAAAAGACAGGAGAAAACTATTTTCGGTGACCTACAGATGGTCACCGTAGGTTTTCTCCTGTCTTTTAAGTTTATATGTATAAATATATAAACCAAAGACAGAACAGAACTTAAAAGACAGGAGAAAACTATTTTCGGTGACCTACAGATGGTCACCGTAGGTTTTTATACACACCGCAAACTGTAAAATAGTCAACAAAGTTAACTGTACAAACAATGTAAAATATAGCCTGTGAGCCGGGCCCAATGTACCGGTACCAGGCCCATACTTTTTATAATAAATAAACTTGAAACTAGGGGAATGCCTTTTGACGCCATGACAGGCTGGCACAAACGTTATTTTTGTTTGAGGTTTTCTTACTCTAGCTCTTAGTAAACCAATGCTGAAGTGCAAGACATCAGTACCTGTTGGTCTGCAGGAGGTATCTGATTTTCCTCCTACCACCGATATGTGGGAGGCTTTCCCCTGTCCACCACCCGGGGACGCGCCCTCTAAGCGTTACAGGTCCCCCGAGGGAAATGTAATGTAGGTTCAACTATCTAGAAGCAAACTCATGGGTATTG
This sequence comes from Tenodera sinensis, assembly GCA_030765045.1. Classification (NCBI taxonomy): domain Eukaryota; kingdom Metazoa; phylum Arthropoda; class Insecta; order Mantodea; family Mantidae; genus Tenodera; species Tenodera sinensis. The sequence goes on along the minus strand of CM060974.1, from coordinate 65,779,949 downwards.
CTAATAATGTGTTTCTTTTTCCACAGACTTGCTACTGAAGTTTAAGAACAGAACTGTTTAAATACAGTAACTGTAGTAAAATGGATATTAAAGAAGAAGTCAAAGAGGAATCTTCTTTCCCAGACTTTTGTTCAGAGAATGAGAGAGAGCTTTTTATCAAAGAGCTTGTGAAAAAGGTTAAGATAGAAACTGTTACAAGTAGCAGTGATATCAAACCAGAACCTGAAGAAGGTTCCACATGTTCATGGAATGAGGGAGAAATTTTTACCAAACACCTTGTGAAGAAGGTTAAGATAGAAACTGATTCATGTATTAATGATGACATTAAGGTAAGTTGTACAAAAAGGTGCATCACTTTTGCTTCTTTTTCTAATAAACACTGCGTAACATTAATTATTAAAAATATGCTTTATAATACACAGAGATCCAAATCCATGGGAACTGCTGCGCGGCGTTTTTCCACAGTGCATACGGAAACACGATAACAGCAGCTGATATCCACAAGGTCACGAGCATGACTTGTTTTCCTCTGCTCTACTCACAATCAGTATTGAATTGACGCGATATCATGCGGCTGCATTATTACCAGCGTGCTTTATTATTTAGTTCTGTACTTAGCTACAAAGTGTATTATAGCTCAGCATTTATTTTCTACTGCACAGTGTGTATTTATTTATTTACTATTCGTATGTGTTAACTCAATTAGCTCGCCAGGTGCAAGTGCGATTTGCAGAAAGATTTCCAGGTGTAAAAGCTCCAGGCCGTACAACAATCCCTAAACTTTAAAATAAATTGCAGGCCACAGGAAGGGCCCAGGCTCAGAAATCTTAAAGATGTTGTACGGTTCTTACCAAGGAAACGTTAGACAAAACCAGTCATCGTTTGGAGAATTCGCCCCAAAAATCGCTTAGGTGTCTTTCCCAAACAGCAGGCGTTTCTTATGGCTCTTTACCAAGAGCTACAAAATTGTCGAAGGTAAAACCATATCAAATAACTATGGCACATGCTCTTCAACCAGGTGATCCTGTAATTGGGTGCACATTTTGTGAGTGGACTCTCAATACTGTATACAATGGTGAAATTGACCCATATTTAATATTTTCACGGAGGAGGCTTGGTTCCACGTTCATGGATATGTGTGTACACAAAATAATCGTTATTGGAGTTCTGAGAAATCTAATATTGTTCATGAGATACCCCTTCATGACGAAAAAATTGTTGTACTGTGCAACATTAGTGGAGAAAGATTATAGGCCCAATATTTTTCTAGTCATCAGTTGACGCCTGTACATACATGAATACAAATTTGCCCTCTTTTTTTAGAGAATTAACCGACAGGGTGCGTAATTTTGCCTTTTTTCAACAAGACTCTGCAACAGCTCATACAGCCAATCTTTCGATGGAAACAATATAAAGTGTGTTTCAGGACAGAATTATTAGTAGAAATTTGTGGCCCCCTCAGTCCCCCGACCTGATTCTCTGCTATTTCTATCTCTGAGGTAGCCTAAGGCATAAATGTACAAGACAAACCCACATACCCTGGAAGAATTAAAACAAAGTATCCGCCAGGAAATTGCCAGCATTTTTCAACGTGAACTACAGCGAGTGATGGATAATTTCCAATAGAGGTGCTAAAAATGCATGGACAACGACGGTGGCCAGTTTCAGGATCTGCTTTAATTATATTGGCAAGTAAAGCCTTTAAAAGTAATTTTAAAAATGTATGGTTTATCTGTAGTATTCTATGATAGCGGCAGTCGGCAACGAGCGCAGGGGACCCATAGGCTACAGACAAAACACAGCGCAGCCGGTTCACAGTCTTTTGAATCATCTGTTATTTATGCCCAAAGCCTCATATCGTATATCATTTTGTATGCATTACAAAGTACAGTATGCACTCTAAGAAAAACATTTAAAAATACTTTCTTCCAGGTACTTGTACGTGATATTTACTACATTATAATATTTTGCTGAAAAACTTTATGTCTTATTGTTTCCTTGTGTGTGTCTGAGATGATTTCTGCACTCTTTTGCTATGTATGTGTCTTTCAATGTTTGGATGATGTTCAGTGTGCTACTAAGTCACAATACCACTCTGAGGTTCTTGTCCAATAACCTGCCTCGTTCACAAGATTTAGCCACTTTCGTCAGTGAAATTAATGTCCCACACAAATAACTGGAGCCAAACACAAGATTTTTGCAGCATGTCTGTGCAGTCTGGGAAAACTTTTCTTCTGAGTGTGTGAATAAAACTGCAGCAGGTTCTGTCTATCTTTAACTGTATCCCTTAGTTCAGTATCACTGTTAGTCTCTACAGCAATATGGCCCATTGATCTATTGGTAAAATTAAAGGGAGCAAAATTCTGGCTAAAGAAAGGAAATTTAGAAAAGGTTTATAAAATTAGTGGTGTAAGAACAGATAAAATTTGGGAAGTAAAAAATGCTTTGAAAAATAAATGGCAAAATGAATGGTCGGAATGTGCTGCAGGTAGAAGAGTTTATGGATTTTTCCAGAATATTAGAGAAAGATTAAAATTAAATTTCATTCAACCAACAAAAGGATTCATTCATTATATAACTGGACATGGACCATATAAAACATATTGGAAAACAATTAAAAAAACGAATTCTGATATATGTAATATCTGTCAAGTACAAGATAACCCGGAGCATGCGATCTTTGAATGTGAAAGGTATGAAACTATGAATGTAGAAGAAAGGCATCAATTAGGAGGATATTATATAAATGATATAATTAGAAATCCAAATTTAATTGAAAAACTACAGTTTTTAACCAATTATGTTAGTAAAAAAGCTTGGGAAACTGAAAACATCGAGGTAGAATGGATTGAAAATGAACAAATTGAAATAGATGAGATAAGAAGATCTTCTAGATTACGAGACAGGCAGAGAAGAGGAAATGTAGCAATAGAAGGCATCGAAGAAGAAGGAGGAGTAGGCCAACAAAGAGAACAGATAGAAATTGAACAATAAATAGAGAGAAATGATTTAAATCAAGTAAATAGAAGAAGATATTTTGTAGTCTCAACGGGTAGGCAAGAATGGGCAGAAAGAAGAAGGATAAGATCAAGAAGAAGAGAGGGAGAAGCATATGCCGACTATCGTAGGAGACTGCAAGAGGAATGAGGCGGAAGTAATGTGTGAGAGAAGTTTGCTGTTGCAGGAGAAGGAGTAGTCCAGCTAGGGGAAGATGGAGGCCGTTGCTAGGCAACTGAGCAGCGGGCGGGTTGCAGAGAATAAAAAGTAAATTTGTGTTGTGTATAGTGTAATAAAATTTCATAAAAGTTAATTATTTGGATATGTATTCATAAGAAATGTATGTTTTTAGAAAGAGGTGAAAATCTAGATTATTGAAAAGATTAATTATCTAAATCTATCTTTAGGTGACATTTTCTTTTCTTTAAAGTTAGTATAATTATATTCCGAAAGTAGATAAATATTTTTATATAAATTTTTAGTTCATATTTAAATGAACTTATTTATACAAATATAAATATAATTTTAATATATAGTGCTGGTTACCAGTATGGTATTTTGCATAGAAGATAGCTGGAAGTTTTATTTTTTTTTTTAACCAGTTGTCCAGTCGCTGGAAACCAGTGGCATAGATTTAGGTTTATTTAAATTAATGTTTTCTTTTTTAGAATAGTGTAGATGTCTTAGTTATTTTCTTGTTAGTAGAATTAGATTTGCTGGAAACCAGTAACTTTAGGTAGTTTTTATGTTTTTGTTTTGTAGTTAGAAATTCTGAAACATAAATTATATAATGATGATTGTATATAAATATTTTGGTTAAATAAATAGAAAATTTGAATAAATGCCCCGGTATAGTTGTCAAGGTGCCGGGGTATAATATTCAGATTTTATTTTATTTTATTTTTTATTTTATTTTATTTTAGTTCAGTATCACTTTGTAAGCCAATTACTTCTAGCCGCAGATCATTTCTAACACTGGAAGTCTACTATAAGTGGGGTAGAGTAAACTTGAAAATTGTCCTTTAATATAGTAATGTCTTGGAACCATAATTCGAACTCCTTTTCTAATTGTCTTAATACCCCTGTATATTTATTAGCATCCTCTGATTCTGGCAAATCTTTCACAGATGCTAAGTTTGCAAAATGAACGGTGTTTGTGGCATTTAATTGGCTTTGTCACTGACAGCTTTTGCTTAAAAGCTGTTATAGCACTACGCATATGCACAATGGTATGCTCTCTACCCTGTAATTGTGTATTTGAGTTATTAAGATGATTCATCAGGTCTGCAAAGAAGGCTAAATTACGTACCCAGCTAAAATGCCTAGGCATTCACAGCCAGCGCAGAAATTATAAAATGAAGTATCTTCCAGGCTGTTTTGCTGTGCTCTGCTGGAAATGAGTGTTCCAGACATTTCGTTTACAGCTGCGGTAGACATCCTCAGTGCCACTGTCAAAATCTGATGCGTTAACTGTCTGTGACACTCTACTTATACAATGTGCATTGTCCGCTGATTGGTTCAGGATGAGCAGAGACATGGTGGTAGTTGGGTAGGGTTCTGTCTCTCTTGTGCTGTTGTTCTCTTGTGATATTGTGTAATACTGCACCCCAGGGTGCAGTAGACCGTGTAACAGCGGAAATGCTCCAGCACCTACCCCATAGAGCCGTGATGCACTTGACCCGCATTTACAACGCATGCCTCAGCATGTGCCACTTTCCAGCTGTCTGGAAACAGGCGCGTGTGGTATGCGTTTTGAAGCAGGGGAAGAATCCGGTTTTTCCATCTAGTTACCGTTCCATCAGCCTCCTACCAGTTGTCTCGAAAGTGTTCGAGAAACTGTTCCTGTCCCGCCTCGGACCTCTTCTGGAGGAAAAAGGTCTCCTACCGGAACACCAGTTTGGTTTTCGTTCTGGTCATTCCACGACTGAACAACTACTGCGTGTAGCCGAGAAAGCTTCCCTGGCTTACCAGGAGAGGGCTAAAACGGTGGCAGTGTTGCTCGACGTGGAAAAGGCATTTTCTACCACTTGGCATGAGGGGCTTGTCTACAAGCTCATACAGCAGGAAATCCCCCCTCCATACATTTACTTGGTGGCTGGTTTCCTACAGGAACGTAGCTTCCGGGTGAAGGTGGAGGGATCATTCTCTAGAGAGAGGCCCATTGGCGCAGGAGTCCCCGAGGGCAGTGTACTGTCACCGGCGCTCTTTGCAGCTTACATGGCCGATCTCCCCACGCACCCAAACACACTCATCTGTCAGTATGCGGACGATCTTATGATCTTCGCTGCTAACAAGAATCCGCGCTACAGTTACCAACAAGTACAAGCCCACCTCCGTGCCATCAGTAGATGGTCCGAGAACTGGCGTATGTCGATAAACCCGGAGAAAAGCTCTGCGATTCTCCTGGCGAATACGAAAGCAAACCGGCTCCCGCGGGACCTCGAGCTTCGGCGCCGTCGGATCCCCTGGGTCACTACGGCGAGGTATCTCGGAGTCACGCTGGACCGCCGGCTGACGTATAGACATCACGTCAGGGGCAAAGTACTGCAAGGCCATGCTGCTCTCCGGCAGCTATACCCCATATTCAGTTCCCAAACCATGCCTTTACGCCTGAAACTCCAGTTGTATCGAGCGATCATCCCGCCTCTAGTCCTGTACGGATGCGAGATCTGGGGAGTGGTGGCAAAGTCCACCTTCATCAGACTCCAGACGCTGCAGAACCGGGCATTAAGGATGATCTATGATACCGGCTGGAGATTTCCTGCCCATATCCTACATGAGCACTCCGGTACCCCGTACATTGTCGACGTGATTAAAACCCGCGCTCGCACAATGTACAACAAACTCCAGAACCACCCTAACCCTCTGGTGAATACTCTGGGTCAATACGACCAGAGAGAGCCACGCCGACTACCATCAAAGAGACTACCAAAGGACATCCTAAGCCCGGCGGTTTAACTCTGAAAATGGGAAAGGCGAAAGTACAATCTGTATTCAAAACAGAGAAAATACCTGTTTCAGTTCACCTCTCAGTGAGTGACTGACGGCCAGAACCCTAGAGGGGATTAGCGCGCCACCTGACCGGCCGGAAACGACCAACCAGAGACCGCGCAGAGCCCGCTCGCGGACCAATCCCCTCCAACCACCCCTTCTGCCCCTATAAAAACCCCTTGTACCATAAATCATTTCCCAGTGTAACATACATCCCTGTAGTAACACCATCAAAACCATCGCGCAGGTTAAGCCGTATAACGGCTAGGTACTGCGGACATGACACTCGAACGGGGCAAATAAAATTGCACCCGCTCGACTCGAACTGCCTCTGGAGCCTCTGGAGGGTGCAGTATTGTACCTGTCCCTGCACTTTCCCTACCATGTCTTCTCTTCCTTCTTCCCCCGGCAAGTCCCGACAGGGGCCTGCCAGCCAGTCTGCAACTCCCGTTGCCAGCACCTCCACTGGTGCTGTCGAAAAGACCTCCACCGAGGCTAAGAAGCGACCTGCCACTCAACGCGAAAGCGGAAGAGGCAAGTGCCGAAGAGTCGAGGCTTCCGAACCTACCACCAGCCAGGGCCTCCCACGTGAATCAGTTCCACGGGTAGGCCAAAATCCGGAGTCTGACTCCGAGGACTGTGGGAGTGTTTACTCCTGCAGATCTTCCGTCGCGATGGACGACGAATCATCTTCATCTGGTCTCTCCTCTGGTGAGGAAGAAACTCCTCAACAGGGTGTAGACGGCTTTCGTGAGGTGGTCTCACGTAAAACCAAGAGACGGCTGGCCGAATTAGCCAAATTGGCACAAGAAGGTCTCCGTAATCTCAACCAACCCCAAACACCTCTCCCCGAAAAGCGACACGTTCCACCGATCATCGTGGACGACTTCGCAGGGTCTATCGGCTTTCTTAAGCTGGTAATGCCTACCCTGTCGAGGGAGTGCACGGTGCGGCGGAGCAAGAGCCGCTTTATCTTCCAGGCCAAATCGGCCGAAGATTACAACATCCTCCTCCACCACCTTAAGGACAAGGGTATCCCCCACTTCACCTTCGGGTTGGAGAGAACCCGCGACGTCCACAGAGTTATCCGCGGCCTCCCGGTGGACACACACATCGACGAGATTGTCGCAGACCTCAAACGTCAGGGCGTCAGCCCAAGACTGGTCAAACAGCTGACCAGAGCCGCACCAAATGGGCAAGGACCCAGAACACCCCTCCCACTATTCCTCGTAGTGGTGGAGAGAGCCCTCGACCCGGAGGGTAAGAAAATTGATGCCATCACAGGCCTTTGTTACCACCGGGTGCATCTTGAACCATTCAAGGGTTCTGGCCGTCCTCCTCAGTGCCATCGTTGTGGGGTTTAATCACTCCAGCCACTTTTGCCATAGGAAACTTCGCTTCCTGAGGTGCGGTGGCGAACATTCAAAAGAGGTCTGCCCGAAATCTCGGGAGGATGTGCCCAAGTGCGCCAACTGTACCGGCGCACACGTAGCTTGCTACGGAGGCTGTCCAACAAGGAAGGCCATCTTAGCAACTAAGAACCCACCACAGGTGGTCCAACCTTCTGCGGCGGACAGCCCCCGGGTAGGCCCTGCCCCGGCAGGACCGGCAGTGGCCAGCAGAGCTGCGGGTAGGATTGTGGCGTCGCGCGTTAACAACACCGACACACACACCCAGTGCACAAACACAAGCTCCAGTTACCCAACCAGCTCCCCTTCCTCCTAGGTCGGGAAAACGCCGACGTCCTCGGAGGCCTGCTACCATCTCCGAAGCTCGCGGCGAGCGTGGGGTTCCCACGCCCGCCAGCAGAGGGAGGTCGCGGTCGAACGTGGACCCGGTGCTACCGAGCCCTCCAGTACAACCACCTCCACAACAAACCACTACCCCTCCCACACCTCAGTTCCAGGACGTACTGGCGTGGTTGCAACATATGTTGCAAAACCATGGCCAGAGGACCGCCGAACTGTTGGTAAGTTTCCTCTCTGCCAGCGACCAAACCAGCAAAATGGCCATTGCTATGGAGGCGCTCGCTTTTCTGACCACCGTCATCCACACGACCCAGAATGGCGGATCAGACTAGGTCTCGTACCTCGTTTAGGTTCGCGTTCTGGAACGCGTGTGGCCTGGCCGGTCAGGAGAATGAGCTCCACCATTTTGCTGGAGCTCATGCCCTAGACCTCATTCTGGTCTCAGAAACACATCTCCATCAGAGCGTCACATCCCGACTCCAGGGCTATCACTGTCTCAGATCGGACCGCCTCGGCCGCCGTGGGGGCGGCACAGCGATCTTCGTGAAGAACAGTGTGGTCCACAAACCCATCCAGCTCCCTCCACTTCAAACCCTAGAGGCCACGGCCACTTGTGTCCACCTCGGAGGTACTGAAGTCCTGATGGTGTCTGCTTATCACCCACCCCAGAGGCAGTTCGTTCCAAACGACTACCTCTCCATCCTTGCCCTACATCCTCATGGCATTATTGCCGGGGACTTAAATGCTAAGCATCAGCGCTGGCATAGCTGTACCCGAGCAGACGCTAGAGGCAACGACATCATCAGAATGGTAGACGCGGAGCCTCAACTTAGAGTAGAGGGTCCCTGGCAACCTACCCATTACCCGCGAGATCTAGGGCGGCCATCCGTCATAGACTTCGCAATCATCAAGCACTTTCCATACCATCTATCACTCACATCGGTCAACGAACTTCATTCAGATCATAATCCCGTGTTGGCCATCATTAACACCCAGGTTGCCAGTCATGAGGTCCCGATCCAACATCGGAACGTAGACTGGGACTGCGTCAGAAGTTGCCTGAATGGCTCCATCCCCGCCAACCCCAACATCACAGACATCCCAACCCTAGAGGTTGCGGTCTCTTCCTTCACCTCTGTCGTGAAGCGAACGGTCCACAACCTCACCATCCACACCCCAGCTCCTCTTCATCCTGATGTCCTGCCTTTAGAGCTTCTTTTGCTCATCCACCGTTCTTGGGCGGCTCGCAGGCGCTATCAGGGGCACCGCACGCCCCATCATCTAGCGGTTCTAAGGCGTTTACGCCACGAGGTTCGTCTCCGCCTACGCGAGCACCGAGTGCGCGTGTGGGAGGACACGATGACTCGTTTGAACCCGGAAGATGGCGACGTGTGGAAGTTCGCCTCAGGATCGACTCAGGAACCGAGGAGGGTCACACACCTCACCTATCCAAGGCACCCGAGGCCTGGACTATGAACCTCAAGCCAAAGCAAATGTGTTTGCTGACTACCTGGAGAGGACTATGCGTCCTAAAGATGATCCGCTGGACCTAGACTTCTCCGACCGTGACCGCCAGGAGGTACGTCGATACCTTCGACGTCCTCATGGGGAGACGGATCGGCTTCCCGTCATCAAACCAAGTGAGCTCCAGGGCGTACTCCGGCGCCTCGACCGCAAAAAGGCTGCGGCGCCTGACGGGTTAACCCCTGCCATGCTCCGCCACCTTCCTTTCAAGGCCGTGCTCTTCCTCACTAAGATCTTCAATATGTGCTTCGCCCTTAGTCACTTTCCACGCCAGTGGAGGGAGGCCCGGGTGATCTGCATATTGAAGCCAGGGAAAGACCCGGTTGATCCTGCCAACTACCGATCCATAAGTCTCCTGTCTGTACTCTCGAACGTACTCGAGAGGCTTATCCTAGTTCGCTTGTCTCCCATCTTAGGGGACATTCAAGCCATCCCTCCCCATCAGTTTGGGTTCCGGCCTGGCCACTCAACATCTCAGCAGTTGCTGCGTGTGGTGGAGTCAGCCGCCCTGGGTTTCCAGGACAAAGCCTACACCGCCGCGGTTTCTCTAGATGTTGAGAAGGCCTTCTCTACGACCTGGCATGCCGGTCTCCTCCGCAAACTCATCCAACTGGAGCTACCTACACGCCTAATACACCTGCTACACTCATTTCTAAAACATAGATCCTTTGTGGTCGCGGTTGCGGGAACAAAACCCACACGAAGGCCAATCAGAGGCGGAGTCCCTGAAGGTTCTGTATTGTCCCCTACGCTGTTCAGCGTATATGTGGCCGACATTCCATCCGAGCAGCACGTTAACATAGCCCAGTATGCTGACGACGTGCTGCTATACTGTACAAATAAACACCCTCGCAGAACCTTTCTCTCCATACAGCGACACCTCCGCCTCATCCAAGAGTGGTGTAGGCGTTGGCGATTGTCCATCAACCCGGAGAAAAGCCGCGCCATACTTTTCACCAAACGCCGCTTTCCCGCCAACTTCCCCACATTCACTTACCTTCGCCGAAGGATAGAGTGGGTAGATTCCCTTACCTACCTGGGAGTAAAGCTCGACAAGGGCCTAACTTTTCGAGGACACATCAACGATCTATCAGCGCGGACCAGCGGGGCAATTGCCTCACTGTACCCCATGCTGCGGTCGGGGATGCCAATTCCCTTAAATTTGCGCCTCTTTCGGGCTCTCATTATCCCTATCCTCCTGTATGCCTGCGAAATCTGGGGCATGGCTGCAGACACCCACCTCCTGCGTCTGCAACGTATACAGAATAGAGGTCTTCGTGTAATCTATTCTGTATGCCGTAGATTCCCTACGAGACTACTGCACGAAGCCTCGTCCCTCCCGTACGTGGAGGACGAAATTAGGCGCCGGGCAACTAAATTCTACGACCAGTTTCCACAACATCGGAGCGCCCTGGTTAGGTCTCTTGGGGACTATATCCCTAGAGAACGCACGCTTGTGCGACACCGGGTTCCCCGCATGGCTTGCGGGCATCCCCGGTAACACAGGAGCTACCCCATCAACAGCGTAAGCTGAGCTCCTTACAGTCCTTCCAAGAGTAGTTTGGAAGTCCAAAATTTTCGCCAAATATCCATATTTGGACCACCCATCAGCAGTGCCCAACGGTAGTTGCATGCTGAAATTAACAGCCGATGAGGAGCATAAATATATGCTACGTCCTAACAACCCTCAATCCTCATTCTTCACCAGCCATCCTATAACATCCTAATCCCGTCATACAGTGGTTAAGCCCTAAAAGGGCAGGTACACCAATGACACACCTCGGGCTGTTCTCAGCCTGCCATCTGGTAGTCTAGTCTAGTCTCTTGTGATAGGGTTGCTCTGCTTTCCTATCTCTTACAATGTGTTTCGTTTTTGGCAATTGGATGCCAGTTGCTGTTTAATCTTAATGCCTCTTCCTTCTTATTAAAATTGTTAGGCTGCTTATACATTTCAATAACCTCTCACTGTAATGTGGCATGGTGGTGTGCAAGGATGCGCGTATCCTGGAACTTAACTATATGTTCACCAACTGCCTCAGTGACATGTTCAGGGACCACAGACTTATCTGTTTGGGCCAGACTGCTGCTTCTTTTGTGCTGTGTGAGTCTGGTCTTAATGCTGCACTGAGGAGTTTCTTATGTAAACTGAGCCGCAACAACAAGGAATACTGTACTCCCCAGCTGATGACAGAGCTTCCGGTAATCCTTGACTGATCGTAGTAAAGTGCTTAATTGTCTGGGGAGCTCGAAGACCCTCTTTATGCTATGGCACTGTAGTATGTGGTTTGTTCAATTGGTGATGTTTTTCAAGTATGGTAGGAACACAATGCCCTTACATTTGGGTTGGTTTAGCTTCTGGTTGAGTCACAGGAGGGCGGCAAGCTCTTGTCGCTTCTTGCACTGAACTTGACCACTTAGAAAAAGCATTACTTTCTAATGGCTATTACCTTCACCATGAATCCTTTATTATGCACCACTTTAACTGAGTCTGTATAGATGATTATGTGAAAATGAATATTTGAATTATTCTGTTACAGGATGGGGACTTCCCTGCAGTAAATTTTTCAAGGTAAGTTTTGACTTTTTTCAATTACAAGCCGCCTGCTTCTGGTGTTATGTTTACTTTAAACTTTTATACAACCATCACCTGTATATTGTAACAGATGTCTCATTGTGCTCTTGAACTGATAGAAATGGGAATACAATAATGAGTATATCAAACAACATACTGAAACGTGCTGCCTGATTGAATCCACAGATTCTGTGGTGGTTTTTATACCCTTATACAGGGGTGGATCAAATACCAACCAGATACTTACTCTCTGTGCTACATATCTAGGGTAAGTTTTATATTCCACCCACACATTCAATGTGAACACTTCAGTGAAAATGTTTTGAAGCTCCATGAATGCAAGTTAAGTTTTACAAAGAACAGACAGAGAGAGAGAGAGAGAGCATAGCTGTGAAATAAAATTCTGATACATACAAAATTTGATATCAAGGTTTACCACCATGCGATATGAAGTACACTGATTTTCAAGAAAATCCTCCCTCCCCAAACTGCCATTTACACAGAAGATTTTTACTGTTTTGCCCCTTAATGATTTCATTAAAATGCCATTGGTTTAACATATGTGTTGAGTTTATGGAAAGATTGAGCTGTTACACTTGTTTGTGGACTGCGGACAATGAGAGCAAGTAGCTCCAGAACCCAGTCAAGAAACATAAGTGTTCTGTTTCTGACTTAACGTTTGCTTAAATTTTAATTCACTCACAGTTACTTTCAGAGTCAAATATATGTGGAACTTGCTCGTGAAGACTTTTTCAGTAAGAATATATAAATATTTGTGACTTGCAGACCATAAAAGATGGACAAAAGCTTACCATACCAAAAATGGAAATTTAACTCAGAACACAGTTTACGCTAATTCTCTTTGTGATTTTAATAATTTTCGATACATTGTTTATTACTGGTTTCAATTTTTGTTTCTTGAAATATGTGAAGGTTACTGAATTTCAATTACAGCATATAGCAATCCAGTTTTGAGGATTTTACTCTCATTTCAACATGTCGGTCTGGGTGGCTCAGTTGGTTAGACGCTGGCCTACTGATCCCAAGGTCGCGGGTTCAAATCCGGCCCAGACCGATGGTTTTCAAGTGTGCTTAAAAACGACAGCACCATGTCAGTAGATTTACTGGCATGTAAAAGAACTCCTGCGGGACAAAATTCCGGCACACCGGCGACGCTGGTGTGATCCTGGCAATTGACAGCGTCGTTAAAGAACAAAAATAAAAATAAAAATAAAAAAATCATTTCAACATCCTATGGCTTTTACTTACTTACCACAAAATGTATAAAGAAACCTTCTGCTAAGTTTTACTGGACTACCTTGAAGTAAATGGAAAGTAAGCATTTTAGTACTAGACACCAGAAGAGAGATACAAATATATATTAGTTGCCAAGGAAAGTAATGTGAATCTTACATTCAAGGTTTCTCTTGCAGTTCACTTCTCTACCACACAGTAAATAGAGAAGGTAGGGCATACCACCCAAAAATTGTTTGCTGATATTTCACTGGAAATGCTCGTTTTGAGACTCGCTGAATAAAAAAGGTGTTTTTAGAAAATATGCATGTCCCTGTGAACAGCATAACTGAAAAATTGAGTATCTTTCAAATAGTACTCCTTGCATTTAACTTGCGCAGAAATGATGGGCCCTTAAGCTCCACTCACTCACTGTATTTAACTTCAGCACATTCCAAAGATGTGATATAAAATAAATCCAAGAAATTCCACCCTTCCACCCGCCAAAACTGTAATTTACATGAAAAAATGTTTGTATGTGCTTCTGTTTTCTCAGGTATGACTGATAATTTTCAATAAAATAATTGTATTTGAGATATTTTCTGGAGAAATAAAATATATATTGCGACAAAGGACAAATATCACTTGTTACTTTTGTGTTACTTTATTATGTTCTAAAATTTTACTGACAGTACAGTTTTCTTCTCGTCATTAACACAGTCTACATGCTTTTGGGTCATCATAACTCACAAGTTTTCCTTCTCATAACCTTGATCAGACCTTTTAGTGTCTTTCTTCACTTCCTCAGTCTCTCATACCCTAATTACAATGTTGCAAACACTTGCAACGGTCGTTGAATCTTCTCACGACGACACACATGCATAACTGTCTCACACTCACTGACATACTGACGACCCAAGTCTGTGACTCAGCACCGAAGCTAACTCCTCTCATCTCCTTATACACTGGGGATGATGTCACATGGATCTTTCTATACTTCCACACACACACAGGCAATGGAAATGACCCAGTTAGAAGTCTTGCGAATGCTCTCGTCACCCCTTTTGCTTCTGCTACCTTGATTGTTAACAGTGATGTATACACAGTAGTCGCGCGTTGACTGTCTCTGCCTGCTCGCTGGTACTGCACGCAGTACAAAGCTCCTTGATCCTATCCGTCTTTTGTTTAGCAGCGAGTCTGACTCATAATATCTGGGAATAGTCTCTGTGATCCTATTTATAATAAATGACTTTTGCATAACTGAGAAACTGAATGTAGTAGACAAAATGTTAAAGCTTGAAACATACAGATCTCATTAACCCTCATTTTGACAGTGCCTTTTGAAATCGTATATGCTTGTATTTTAATCAAATAGGAAGTAGTTATTCATTTTTTTATGTCCTAGCCATTCATAGAGAATGGAACTTAAAAAGGCATCACGTGATGACTCTGTTAAAAGATTGGACTATCTTTTAAACCTGTTGTATTGTAGTATTCACATTGTGCCTATGAAGAAATATGCAATAAGAGCATTTTCGCATAATATGTTAACATCGAGCAACATGAAATAGACAGAAGAATTAGGATTTGAGAGAATGTCAGGTACAAGAGTGAGTAGAGCAAATCATATGACTGCAACACATTATTTTTTTGTTGAACTACTAAAAAGGTACAACAATAGTAAATCACTTTTATGCACGATCTTGTGATTTGAAACTACACTTTCTCCAATGAATTGGCATATTCTTATTTGTTCCTCACAAATAGAAGAATATTAATGGCCGAGTGCATCAATCCCGGTTAAGAGAATACCGCGGTAAAGTTTATAGTTTACCAGGGTAAAGTCGTATTTCTGTTGCACCAAGCTCGGTTTCGACTTTACCGGCGCTTAACCGTGGTAAAATGTTTACCGCTCGCTGGGGACCGGTTTTCAACGAAAACCTCGGTAAAGAATCCAACATGGAGTTTAACAATAATTATATGTTGTACCCTCAGTATCTCTATCGATTTGAACGCAACGAAGAGAGAATATTAGAAGACAGGAGGGATCTGTTAGAAGAACTGAATGACGTTTCGTTTCGAACAAGATTCCGTTTGAAAAAAGAAACGGTAACTTCAATTTTAGATTAAATTGGGCAACAACTCGAGTTTCCCACAGCAAGGAACTATCCAATATGGCCTAGAAATCGCCTTCTTGCAGCACTGCGATTTTATGCGATTGGAACATTTCAAGGACCGCCTCCGTAGCGCAGTTGGTAGCGCGCTTGCCTCAGGCGCGGAGGACCCGGGTTCGATCCCCGGTATCAGGGAATCTTTCCCCCTCTGGGAGGTCTGGCACGGGGTGAACTCAGCCTCGTTAGGTCCCGAGAGAACTAATTGAGGAGCTACTTTATGTAGAAGTAGCGGTCCCAGGTTGAGAAGACCGCATAACTGGCCGGGAGGGCTCGGGATACTGACCTCGTCCCACTCTCCAGTAATGCACCCCACCAATGACGCCTGTAGTGGGCAGAGGTGGTGGACGCAGTGGCTGGGAGGTAGGCCTTGGCCCTTCATGGGCTGTTGCGCCGGAGTTTAGTTTTAGTTTGTTTTAGGAACATTTAAAGGGGCAATTAGTGACGTGAGTGACAGAATCACGGCATGTCGCATAATACACAGGGTTTCAGATGCTATTGCCTTGTTGTCACCTCGCCACATAGAACTGCATAGCCCACATCTGAGTCGTGAGGGCTAGCAACATTTTTTCGAGATCATCGCAAGCACCCTTTTATCCAAATCCTTCTAGTTTTGACAATACTTTAGATCCATCCCCAATCTTGTATGTTTCTATCTTCTCGTTGGCTGAAGCTCACTTCGCCATTCTTTTCAAATTTTCGTACACAGTTTTTAAGTTTGTGTGTGTCCTTTTTGTAGTACCTGCGCATTAAACAAATAATAAGAACAGAATGCACACAGTAGAATGATAATGAAACATATACAAATTATAAATGTTGTATGCATTAATTTACCAGGCACACAGCTAAATTCGTGACGGATTTTTGCCAACCATTCTCTTTTTCTTTAATGGTAGCACCATCCATATTTTTATTTTCTAGTATGGACTTGTATTTATCCACTAAATTCAATAAAACTGAATTCTCTAGAGCGTTTTCAGGGCTTATCGTCTAATTTCTTATTTTGGTCCATCGCGCAAATGAAATGCCGTGGATTAGGAATGGTGCACAGCTTTTAACACTTTATCACGGTATTAGTTTAACCGCGGTATCGTAACAGTTCATGTTTACCGATGTTGATGCACTCGGCCATTAATATTTCTCTCTTGTATTCTTCTCCATATTCCTTGTTCTTCTATATCCTGTTCTATTCCTTACTGCTGCCCAAAAGCTCTCTAGTTTCCATAGATTCATGTTCCTATCCCGTCTTCTTCTTGTTCTTGTTCTTCTTCTTCCTAACAAGGTTTAGGCCTTTAGACCTGTTCCGAGGCTAAATAAATTGGTCGCTCCATCTACTCCGTTGTCGTCCAATGTTTCTCCGTCCAGAAGGTCTGTAAAATAAAGCTTGCCGTGGGTATCTCGAAGAGGACATCCTTAAAACATGGTCTTTCCACTCTTTCTGATATCGTTGAATCTCTTCAATTATATTTTCTTCCATAAGTTGTGCCCCTATATCAGTATTTCTCATTCTGTCCCATCTTGTTACTCCCAATAGTAGTCGTAAAAATCTCATTTGGGCTGCTTCTAATCTGGATTTTTCCCTGGATCGTAGGACCCATGTTTCGCAAGAGTACTTTAGTGCTGGTTTGGACACAATATTATGTAATCTTTGTTTGACTTCTTTTCCCATACTTCTACCGAAGTGTCTTTTAATGCATCCATTTAGTTTATTGTAGGTTTCTATATTTTCCTCAATATCTGCTTTTGTGTTCCAAATTGATATTTTAGAGCCTAAATATTTAAATGTTGATACTTGTTCGATTATATCTTCCTCGATAACGATTTTTGTTCTTTTTTGTTCTCTTCCTATCATTGCCATTGCCTTCGTTTTCTTTCCCGAAATTTTCATGTTATATTTTTTCCCTACTTCGTTTAGGTGTTTGACTGCTTTTTTTAATTCTGTCTCATTCTCGGCTAGCAATACCTGATCGTCTGCAAATATTATGGTGTCAATATTAGTATTATTCAAAACTATTCCTTTGGGTTTGTATTTTATTCTCCCTTCTTCAATTACTTTATTTAAATATAGGTCGAACAGTATTGGTGACAATCCGCAGTCCTGTCTTAATCCTTTGTTAACATGCGCCCTTTCCTTGTTGATTGATATTATTGTTTTATTACACAATGATTTAATAGCATTAATCAAGTTGGCTGCTATTTTATATTGTTCCATTATTTTAAATAACTTATTTCGTTGTATTCTGTCATAAGCTTTGATGTAATCTAGGAACAGTAGGCAACTTTGTAAATTATATTCAGACCTTTTCTCTAAGATCTGTTTTATAGTAAATATGGCATCGATACAAGACCTATCCCGTTTAGACTGTTTCTATCTCATTTGACTAGCACTTGATTTCTCTTAGGTTATACACACAATCTTACTATGTCCTTGGGTACCCTTTTCATGCATCGATTCCAGTATTTCATAACACTTTCTGTTACTGTCCTGTTTCTACCTGTTCATCCCTTTCTATCATTGTCATTCCTTTCAGTGCCGGTTTTGTTAATCCTAGTACTTTGCTACAAAACACTCCAGAAGCGCTCTTTATTTTTCTTCTTGCTTCTGTTATCTCCCAAATTGTCATTGTTGATTCCACTATTGCTTCACAAACTTTCTTTAGCCAGTTTATTGTCAATTCTGGTACTCTGTACTCATATATCCTTAAGCCCATCATAACTACCATCCCCATCATGGGCGTCATGAAGGGGGCGGGGCCGAAGCCCTTCCTTGGAAATTAATGAATTTAATGTGCACTAAATTACTATTAGACTATTGTTTTAATTTTTATGTAAAAATCGTTTTTATTTAACACAAATTAATATGCCTATCGGCAACATATACTATAACTCATATCTTTTACAGTTTTTGGCAATAGAATAATGAATTAATGTTGTTTAATTGCAATTGTCCAAACTGCGGCCCTCTCCTGAAAAAAGTGTGTCGACCCCATGATCCCCTTCAATAGTGCTTATTTACTGATTGATTTCCACAAACCAATACTGCTCATCTGTACTCCTTAGTAATCAAACTCTTGCACTAACTGTAAACCCTTATCATTTAAATGTCATTGCTCATATTTTATAAATTTGTTTTCTTCTTTGAATAATAGCACGTCTTATTTCTCGATATTTATTTTTATTTCTCATGCTGCGCAAAAATTTATGTTGACTTTATATAGACCTATTACAGTTTTTACCCCATTTATAGATCATCTGCATATAGTCAGCCAGATATTTCTTCGTTCATTGTAGTGGAGCAATTCGCTGCATTTCCTTTGCCATTTTCTGAAATGTTACCTGTAAATATGTTCAAGTAAATTATACTGAGCTTATACCTCTGCTTTTCTGTTCATATGTAACAACATTTTACTCCATAAGTTCCTTAAACTACTCTCTTGCCTACCCTTTCACCATATAATTTCAACAGTAATGCTTCTCTCTTTATACAATAAAAACTTTCTTAGAAATCCATGGAAAGCATATGTACTCTTGCTCCTATTTAGCATAATGGGACAAAACGACAAAAATCCAGTATGGTTACTTTTGTATCACTTTATTGTATGCTTCCTGAAATTGTATCTCAAATACAGTTTTCCTCTCATTGCTAGCACAGTGTTTCAAGCTATTTAAACTCATAACCGTACTTCTCAAAACCTTGCTCTTTCCTTTCAGTGTGTTTCTTCACTTCCTCTGTCTCTCATCCCTAATTACGACCTTCGGTCCTTTCAACTTTCACGATGACACACTTGCAGTGATACCGACTCATGTCCTTAGCTCTAACTGTCAAACTCTATTGTTTTTTCTCAGTCCTCCTTCATACCGGGTGGAAGGAAAGTCATTACATTAATTTAAACCAGTGATAGATCTCGGTATTTGTAACACATTTTGTATCTTACGTGTTTGTCTCTGACCATTTTCTATGGAGATATTTTAGTTTTGTTGAAAATAAGCTGGCAACACTGCAGATTGTGTGGGTGTCACTTTCCCTAGCTCAGTACATAAAAAACAGTGTAACGGTGCGTCTTAAAACAAACTCATACCCTGCCTTGTCCTTACGTGTTTACTGTGCAGTGTAGGCCAATCACAAGCGTCAGCTCCCAACGAAAGCGAAAGTGCCCGACCTGTTTACATCTACATACCAGGTCAATTCCCTGACCAACCTCAACGCAACGTGGTAGACTTACCTCACGTCTGAGAGAGCAGCTCAGAGTATTCCGTGACGTCTTTTAAGCGACTAATTATTTTGACACCCGGTGTGATGTCCCATAATTACTACCGAAGCTGTGTTAGAAACAAGTTACTCTGCGCATCTTACAAGTAACACACCGTTATCTTCGTCCATTCTTGTGTAATTACGCATCCAATTGGGATCAAAAACTACTTATTTCTTCGAAATCGCTGATCAAAGAACAAAATGCCATTAGAGGTTTTTTTTTGTGCTTTTATGAAGCACATATTAGAAGGGATGTAATGAATTCCCTTTAACCCTTTATTGTGGATGACATCACACGGACCTTTCTTCATTCAACATACACACGCACCAGAAATGTCTCAGGTAGAAGTTTCAAAACGTTTCTCAGACCCTCCGTTCCTACCGCCTCAGTCTTAGTCACACCGAAAGGGTATTTCTTTTCTTTCTTTCTTTCTTTTCTTTTATTTCTTTTTTTTTTTTGGCTGTTGATTTAAAATTTATGTATTGTATGCATTTTCAAGTGTTTTTTGTTATTTTTTTTATTCTGTTGTGATGTCATAGAAACATAGTTAAACTGTGTCATGAGAACCCTTCAATCCAAGGTTTTAGCTCCTGCCTTGTTAAGACCAATTTCTTACAAATATATTTTCTTGCCAAATGTAATCAAAATATAAACTACTTGCAAAGCCACTTTTAATAGTTACTATTGAAGCTAATCTGGAAATTATTACAATTCTCAGTGCATGTGACAAATATTGCTTGTGTGGCCACATACACCAATCTGTTATTGCCACTAATGCTTTTTATTTGAATTTATTTAATGTCATGTGTATTAATAAAGTTGTTTCAGTAGTAATGAAGAACATTTTTGCTTTGCATAAGAATTTACAGATATACCTGTCATTTGTTGTTGAACATGTACCTTTTGTTAGTAAACAGAGATTGTGTTTTCAATTTAGTCCTCTAATTATTGTACTTGGGCAATAATACCAAATCTTCCAACATTTCAGATTATGTGCAGGAGTTTCCAGTATTGTCACTGCTAAATCACCATTGATTGCTGCTCAAGTATCAGGAAGAGACACAAGCTTCTCTCTCGGAAAGGATAATCCTAAATATGCACATCAGAAGAGTAATGTAACAGGAATGCCAAGTGTAGAAGAACATGTTCTCTTAGAACAATCTGTTAAATGTAGTGAGGGAGAGGAAATGTACATGAAGCGCTTGCACTTCAAACAAACGACTTTGATTCTTAAGAGCAAAAGACCACACAAGTGTAACATTTACGATAAGCGCCTTACTCACCTGTCAAGTTTGAAAACACACCCTTTGATTCATGAAGGTGAAAAACCACACCAGTGTAAAGCTTGTGACAAGAGCTTTACTCACTTTTCAAGTTTGAAAACACATTTTTTGATCCATGAAGGTAAAAAACTACACCAATGTAAAACTTGTGACAAGGGCTTTACTCACTTGTCAAATTTGAAAACACACTATTTGATTCATGAAGGTAAAAAGCCACACCAGTGTAAAACTTGTGACAAGACCTTTACTCAGTTGTCACATTTAAAAACACACTATTTGATTCATGAGGGTAAAAAAACACACCAGTGTAAAACTTGTGATAAGACCTTTATTCAGTTGTCACATTTAAAAACACACTATTTGATTCATGAAGGTAAAAAGGCACACCAATGTAAAACTTGTGACAAGAGCTTTACCCACTTGTCAAATTTGAAAACACACTATTTGATTCATGAAGGCAAAAAACCACACCAGTGTAAAACTTGTGACAAGAGCTTTACTCAGTTGTCAAATTTGAAAACACACTATTTGATTCATGAAGGTAAAAAAGCACACCAATGTAAAACTTGTGACAAGAGCTTTACCCACTTGTCAAGTTTGAAAAGACACTATTTTATTCATGAACGTAAAAAACCACACCAATGTAAAACTTGTGATAAGACCTTTACTCACTTGTCAAGTTTGAAAACACACCTTTTGATCCATGAAGGTAGAAAACCACACCAGTGTAAAACTTGTGACAAGAGCTTTACTCAGTTGTCAAGTTTGAATAGACACTATTTTATTCATAAAAGTATAAAACCACACCAGTGTAGAGCTTGTGACAAGAGCTTTGCCTACTTGTCAAGTTTGAAAACACACTATTTGATTCATGAAGGTAAAAAACCGCACCGATGTAAAACTTGTGACAAGAGCTTTACTCAGTTGTCAAGTTTGAATAGACACTATTTTATTCATGAAGGTGTAAAACCACACCAGTGTAGAGCTTGTGACAAGAGCTTTGCCTACTTGTCAAAATTGAAAACACACTATTTGATTCATGAAGGTAAAAAAGCACACAAGTGTAAAACTTGTGACAAGAGCTTTACTCAGTTGTCACATTTGAAAACACACTATTTGATTCATGAAGGTAAAAAAGCACACCAATGTAAAACTTGTGACAAGAGCTTTACCCACTTGTCAAGTTTGAAAAGACACTATTTTATTCATGAAGGTAAAAACTACACCAGTATAGAGCTTGAGACAAGAGCTTTGCCTACTTGTCAAGTTTCAAAACACACTATTTGATTCATGAAGGTAAAAAACCACACCAATGTAAAACTTGTGACAAGAGCTTTCCTCAGTTGTCAAAATTGAAAACACGCTATTTGATTCATGAAGGTAGAAAAGCACACCTGTGTAAAACTTGTGACAAGAGCTTTACTTAGTTGTCACATTTGAAAA
Organism: Tenodera sinensis; assembly: GCA_030765045.1. Classification (NCBI taxonomy): domain Eukaryota; kingdom Metazoa; phylum Arthropoda; class Insecta; order Mantodea; family Mantidae; genus Tenodera; species Tenodera sinensis. Next base: position 65,757,734 of record CM060974.1, on the reverse strand, counting down.
CACTTTTTTGATCCATGATGGTAAAAAGCCGCACCAGTGTAAAACTTGTGACAAGAGGTTTACTCTGTCGTCAAATTTGAAAAGACACTATTTGGTTCATGAAGGCAAAAATACCACACCGGTGTAAAACTTGTGACAAGAGCTTTACTCACTTGTCACGTTTGAAAGACACTATTTGATTCATTACCACACCAGTATAGTAGAACTTGTGATAAGAGCTTTACTCGGTTGGCACATTTGAAAACACAGTTTTGGATCCATGGAGGTAAAAGACTACACCAGTGTAAAACTTGTGATAAGAGTTTTACTCGGTTGTCGCACTTGAAAACACATTTTTGATCCATGAAAGTAAAAAAACCACACCAATGTAAAACTTGTGACAAGAGCTTTACTCGGTTGTCACATTTGAAAACAGTTTTTGATCCATGAAGGTTAAAAGCCACAGCAGTGTCAAATTTGTGACAAGAGCTTTACTCGGTTGTCACATTTGAAAGCACATTTTTTACCCATGAAAGGAAAAAGCCACACCAGTGTAAAATTGTGACAAGAGCTTCACTTGGTTGTCACATTTGAAAACACACTTTTGGTCCATGAAGGTAAAAATCCACACCAGTGCAAAACTTGTGACAAAAGCTTTACTCGGTTGTCGTATTAGAAATGACATTATCGAGTTGATGAGAGAAAGAAGTTGTGTTGATGAACCTCATTACTTTACTAGAATTAGTTCCTCTCGGCAGCCCGAGAAGACGTGTCAAGGAGACATTAACATTTCTACCCCGAGGTGGTAGATGTGGTTCTCTGTGGAAGTATCTTAGGGTTAGCATGTCTGGCTCTCATTCAAGAGGTCCCAAGTTTAAGTCTCGCTTAGGGTACATTGCCTATATAAGGTTTATCCCTGGTTTTAATTTTTCCTAAATAGGGAATGTTGGATATCTGTAAGCTCTCTACTCTGGAATCGTCTGGGCATAATTTCATCGGTTTGTTCTTTGATATAATGTGCATAAAAGTCAAACTTATTTATAAAATTTCTTGTTGTTCAGAGAGATCTTATGTATATACTTAGAAAATAACAACTTTGTCATCGGTTAAGAACATAAAGTTTTCCTGGGCGAGTTCAAGGTAAAGCAATTTTTGTGACATGTCAGCAATCTATACAATTAGTTTTGTAAATCATTGCTTAGTTTGTTCGTTTTAGAAATAATCATTACTTATAATGTCACTTTGCAAGAATGCTCTTGTGTAAAAATCCTAAATTCCCCAGGGACTCGTTTTTCTTTTTGAGATGGCAGGGGAGAAAAGGGTTAAAAGTATGAACATATTCAAGATGTTCTCGGGCTCCACGTGCTCTAATGCTCCACATTAGACTGGCTGTCTTCTACTCGGTACGTACTAGCGGAGAGTACATATACTGGCCCCCTCACTCTTCCTAGTCCGGCATATGAAATCCACCAACAAATTCAACTGACACCATGACTGATCAACGACATCATCCACCACCACTACAGAGTTCATCACTCATAACATTCACCATCACTTGCTACCAGGGGGCACTCAGGGCTTAGGTCATGTTTGTCCTCTGGCACTTCAGTAATTTCACTCGCTGTTACTGCCACTGGCAGGCAGCATTCATTTATCACCACAGAATGCGCAGGTGCATCTATGCGGTACTGCAGCAATGAGGTTTTGACCTCAATACTTCCTGTGGGGATTTTTAGTGAGTAGGCTGCCCGGGTTCGAAGCCCGGGTAGGAGTCTTACACTCGCATGCTTGCATGCGGTTAGGGCGTAAGTAGCCTTTTTCCCCACCACAAAAAAAATCTTCCTTGTCATTAAACAAGGGATTCTATCCCGGTATGGCAAGAGTCAGAGGGCGCCTCCCATAGGGAGGATAACCCCTCAGTGACCCCGCTACAAGTGGCTAGTCATTACACACGCACGTTGTCTACATAAACTGTAGGGAAGCTACGCTACGATTCGCCAACGTTCTACACACCGGCCATCAAGCCAGCGCTACCCGACAGGATCACCTAGTCAACGCCGAACTCAACGTATGCTGTGTTTATCCAGCAAAGACGATTCTCGACAGTTTTTCACCAACTTAACTGACTTTGACTTACCAGTTTACTTGCGAATAGGAGAGCAAGGCCGAGCCAACAGTTATTTTAACTGGTTTTAAGGCGCCCTCCGGGGTCCGTTCCTCTGCGATCCGCGCCTGTCGGCACTCTCACGACCAAACAGACATGGACGTTAATATTCTTAGCCATGGGGGCAATGAAGCCAGTCGTTCCGTGAATGAGACGTGGCATCAATCAACACCAGTCACAGCTAATGGTCACCAAGCACCCATCCCCGGAAATGAGGTGTCCACACCACCAGCTCAGAGGCCCTCAAACGGCGAGCAATCCAATGCTCCGAGCCCCACTCTCTATTACCTGGACGGCGGTGACCTGGAAACATTCCTAGGAAAGGAATTAATCGTGAATCCAACATTCCCTTTAGCAGCTGAGACCCTTACCATGCTGCAGAGCGAGCATAAGGCTAGGGCAGTCTACACCGCCCAAGCAGAAAGCCAGCTTCTGGTAATGTTACCGGACCCGTCTAATAATAGCCGCGAGGATCTTACGCACCTGTTTCGGGTAGTAGCTGCCCATAAAACGCGTAACGAGGCTATTGATAGCTACCTGCTGAAGAATGAACGAACCAGCAGTCAAGAGCAGTGGCACACTGTTACGCATAAGCGTAAAAGGAACACCCAAACACGTTCTCAGCCAGAGGCAACCCAGATTTTAAACAAGTTCGCTGCTCTAGCCAGCACCAGTCAGGATGTCGCCAGTCCTGCCACACCACCACCTGATCCAGTCACTATGGATACAACTGACGGCGAGGCAGCCCATCCCACCGCCTCAGTTAATCCTGCCCGTTCCAACAGAACCACCCCTATCTTTCTCCGGGATCCTAATCAGGCCCGCGACTTAACCAAGTTCCTTACAACGTCTCACCCACACGTCAAGTATAATATCAAGAATATGAGTGGAACTGTAGCATTCCTCCCCTCCACACCCGAGGACCACCGTCAAATAAGGCACATCCTCACAGAACACAAGGTGCAGTTTCTCACTACCCTTTTACCAGAGGAGAAACTGCTCTATGTCACCCTAAAAGACCTACCCATGTTCATCACCGAGGAGGATGTAAAATCCGAGCTTCAGGAACTCGGTTACCCCGTCGAACGTGTTGGTCAACTTCGATCCAACAGAAGCCAACCACCAAAACTCATCCCCCACTTTAGAGTGGCCCTGAGAAAGGAAGCAAGTACCAGGAACATCTTCAACGAGACACGGATGTTCAACGCCATCATCCGTGTTGAGAGTTACCACCCTCCTGCACGCCCTCTTCAGTGTACCAATTTCCAGCAATATACTCACAGTGCTGCAGGTTGCAGGCTTGAGACAATCTGTTCCTTCTGTGCCGAGAGCGGGCACCACTATAAAGACTGCAAGCTCCCCGGAATACAGGGTATAAAGCCCAAATGTTATAACTGCGGTGGCGAGCACAGCAGTCGCTACGCTAAGTGCCCAGTCTGGAAAGAGGCACGAGTGGAGATGATCCTAAACAAGAACGGTGAACGTACGAGATTCGACGCCGCTCCAAGAGGTGGAAACCCTCTTGGACTCCCCAAGGAAGCTTTCAGGGGTGCTAGGTTTCCGGGTCTACTCTCCCTCACGAGAATACAACACAAAGATTACGCCGCTGCCCTTACCGCCAGTAATCAATCTCATCAGCCCAGTAGTGTGCCCAAAGCTTCTCCACCTTCGGCTACTCAGCAAGCCACAACCGCTGCCGCGGTCTCTGCGTCCATTACTAGACCCACCCAGAATCATCGGCCTACTTCTTCAGCTGCAACTGTTCCTAAGCACTCCAGAACATCTGAAGCCTCTCAACTTGCAGCACCAAGACAGCAGGCATCACCACTGCCCAGGCAACCTGCCCAGGAGCGCCTTTTGACCCACCCCACCCCCAATCCATCCAACCGCATCCCACTAATCCCGGACTCCAACTTTTTGAGTCTGATGGCCAAAATTCCAATTCACCTGCAACCAGACTTCGCAGCTGTTTTGGCGGAGGCTCTTACTCAGAGACCTAACACCATTGCTCCTGAAACCATCTTAGTCCACACCGTCTTCGTTTTCATGGGACAGAATGGCGGACAACAATAAGGCTGTTACAGACATACTCAACCTCAGAATATGCTCGTGGAACGCAAATGGCTTACGTGGTAAACTGCATGAGGTCAAAAACTTCATCGCAGTAAATAAAGTCCACGTTTTGCTGGTCCAGGAAACTCATCTCTCTGGTAACCTTAAAGCCACCATCCCGGGCATGCTCTGCCACAGGGGCGACCGAGAAGACGGATACGGCGGTACGGCCATCTATATCAGCCGCAATCTCCAGCATCACAGAATCCATCTGGCAGCCACAGCCGGCCTGGAGGGGACAGGCATCCAATTGGCCACGAACAAAGGGCCTCTAAACCTCTACTCCATCTACATCCCACCGAGTAGACCCATCAGCCATCAAGATCTAGATGCCGTCTTCACCTCCGATACGCCCACCATAGCTATGGGCGACTACAACGCCAAGAGCCAGTTGTGGAATTCTTCCATCAAAAATCACAGAGGTATGGTGCTGGAGACCTACATTGAGCGTAAAGCTCTCGCCGTTCTTGCTCCAGCATCCGCAACCATTACTTATGGTGATCGTCGTGCGCCAGACTGGCTAGACATTGCCATACTTAAAAATATCCGCTCCCATCCAAGTATTTTTTCCCTCCCTGAACTTTCCTCCGACCACTATCCCCTACTACTCCTCTTCAGGGCAAGACCAACCGCCAAAGCCCCGGCAAGGTCCTTTAAGCCACGGCGCACCATCTGGAGCAAATACGCCGCCTTAATGTCCGACGAACCTGCGGATGTCCGGCCATGCCACAATACCGAAGAAGCTGAAGAACTTGCGGCCACCATAACTGCCACAATGTCAAGTGCCATGGTAAAAGCTACTCCTCCCCGACGGCAATCTCTAGTCCATCAGAAACCACTCCCACAAGAACTTGGGAATCTCATAGCCTCCAAGAACAAGGCCAGGCCCAAATACCAGCGAACGCGCCACCCGCAAGACAAAAGAGAGTGGAACCGCCTCCAATGCATAGTTAGGACTGGGTTACAGGGCAATGCCAACGAGGAATGGGAAAGACGCTTGGGCACCCTGGACACACAAGACTCGTCTTTATGGAGAATGTCCAAAGCACTCTTGCGTATCCCTTCTTCTGACCGACCCCTAATAGACAGTGGACGAGTGGCTCAGTCTGCTAGAGAGAAAGTCGAACTCATGGCCGAACACCTGGCCTCCACCTTCCACCCGGCCGACCCACTGGACGACGAGATTGCCAATGATGTTGAGGCAGTGGTAAGAGACTACTTATCTCTCCCTACCAAGTGGAAGAATTAAAACCCACCACCACCGAAGAGGTCAGCAACATTGTGGCTACTGTCCGCCCATTCAAAGCGGCTGGTAATGATAATTAGCCCTATGCCGCCTTCAAGGCTCTGCCGCCCAAGTGGATCGATCTTTTAGTTCATCTGTTCAATAGTTTACTCCGTTTAGCTTATTTTCCTGCTGCCTGGAAACACGCACGGATAATAACACTACCCAAATCAGGCAAAAACCCGCAACACCCGGGCAACCACAGACCCATCAGCTTGCTGCCAGCTATCAGTAAACTGTTCGAAAAGATCATCCAGTGTCGCCTGCAGAGCATACTTGATAGCCACAATGTTCTTCGCCCTGAGCAGTTCGGATTTCGTCGCCGGCACTCCACTACACACCAGCTCTTACGCCTAGTAGACGAGGTGATACGCGGCTTCAACAATAGGCATTACGTTGTAGCCCTATTTCTTGACATCTCCCGAGCCTACGATACTGTGTGGCATGAAGGCCTCATCCACCGACTTATCCACTATGACATTCCTCCCTACCTAGTGCATCTAATACATAGTTTCCTTTCTAACCGTTCCTTCGTTGTCTCCAGGGACAACATCCACTCTCAACCTTACTCCATCAATGCAGGGGTACCCCAAGGCAGTGTCTTGGGTCCTCTGCTATTCCTCACCTATATCAATAGTCTTCCTCCTCTCCGGGGCTGCAATTTATATCTATTCGCCGACGACACCGCCATTACAACGGCATCGTCTCACCATGCAATAGCGGCTCAACGTCTTCAGCGCTATGCAGATATGCTGACCGCATGGTTTGGAGCTTGGCGTCTAAAAGTCAACGCCACCAAATCGCAAGCCGTCACCTTTGCCAGACGCCACCTCCAAGACGTGGAAGATCTACACCTGGCTGGTGAATAAATCCCCTGGTCTAATGAGGCAAACTACCTCGGAGTGCGACTGGACATGCGCCTAACCTGGAAGGCGCATATAACATCGCTGGCATCGAAAGTTAATAGAAGAATGGCCATGCTGTACCCGCTCTACAACAAGAAATCCCCCATGAGCTTAAGTAACAAGATCTTACTGTTCAAACAAGTTCTACGACCAATTCTAGTTTACGCCTGCCAAGTCTGGGGAATTGCCGCCAAAACCAACCTCTACACCCTTCAAGTACTCCAAAACCGGTACCTTAGGGCAGCAACCGCAGCCGAATGGTACATACCTAATGCAAATATCCATTCAGACCTATCCATCCCCACCCTAACAGACTATATCCTCTACCTTTCCCAGAGCTTTTATGCAAAACTTCCAACCAGCTTCAACCACCTCGTCCGCGGCCTCGGGGAATACGACATTGACCCTGGAGAGACATACAAACGACCCAGACTTGTACTAGGACAGTAACATAATAACCAGACAACAATTTTCATCACCATCATCAACAAGTAATCCATACCAATCTATAAAAAAAAAAAAACAGCTATCATCACCACTTATCTCACTTCACCCTTCTATCACACATTCATACCATTATAAAAAAAATCCCTGGCGTTAATTGCCACCCTTACCCCACCGTCAGTATCTAAACTTACCACCATATGCCAGTAGGGGACTATGTCCCGGTATGGCAAGAGTCAGAGGGCGCCTCCCATAGGGAGGATAACCCCTCAGTGACCCCGCTACAGGTGGCTAGTCATTACTAGTAATCCCGGAATGGCAAGAGTCAGAGGGCGCCTCCCATAGGGAGGATAACCCCTCAGCGACCCCCCACGGTGGCTAGTCATTACTGGCATATCCTCAGCCAGCTCCACCATCTGCATCTCCATTAGTGCCTGACGCTCAATTCCTGAGCCTAATGGAAAAAATCCCGCTCCATCTTCAGGCGGACTTTGCATCTGTGCTTGCTGAAGCCCTCGCGCAGAGGCCTGCTACAATTGCCTCCCATACTGTCCTGGTGTACACCGTGTTTACTTTCATAAGTAAATATGGCGGACAGGAGTAACCAGCTCACCAACCTACTCGGGATCTGGATCTGTTCCTGCAATGCCAACAGCATCCGTGGCAAACTGCAAGAAGTGAGGAACTTTCTTGCAGTTAATAAAATAAACATCCTTCTGGTCCAAGAGACCCATCTATCTGGAAACCAGAAAGCCACTATTCCAGGAATGGTCTGCCATAGAAGCGACCGGGATGACGGTTTTGGGTCACGGCTATTTACATTAGCCGCAGTTTACACCATCGCCTCCAGCTAATCACCACTCAAGGTTTGGAAGGAACTGGCGTCCAATTGGCTACTGATAGAGGTCCACTTAATGTGTATTCAGTATACATTCCACCTGGCAGGCGTATCAGCGCACAAGATCTGGACGCTGTATTTACACATGGCTCGCCCACCATAGCCATGGGGGATCTTAATGCAAAAAGTCCGTGCTGGAACTCTACCATTCGCAACCACAGAGGCATGGTCCTGGAAAGGTACCTAGAGCAACGTCACCTTGTTGCACTTGCTCCAGCATCTCCAACCATTACCTATGGAGACCGTCGACCACCTGACTGGCTGGACATCGCCATCGTACAAAACATCCAATGCCATCCACAAATCTTCTCCATCCCTGAGCTTTCGTCTGACCATTACCCGGTCCTCTTGTTCTTCAAGGCCCAGCCAACCGCCAAAGCCCGTCCAAACAGCATAAATCCGCGGAAAACCGACTGGGGTAAATACAAAGCTTTAATGGCAGAACAACAGCCTGAAATCCAGCCATGCCTCAATGCAGAGGATGCGGACCAACTTGTATCCAAAATAACCAGCACCATGACTGCAGCTATGTCCCAAGCCACTCCTCCTCGACGTCGTTTCTTTCAAGACATGAAACCACTTCCACAAGCCATACGACAGCTCATTGCCACGAAAAACAAGGCACGGCGCAAATATCAGCAAACACGTAGTCCCATAGACAAGAGAGAGTGGAATCGTCTCCGGAACATCCTCAAACTGGAGCTTCAAGACCATTGTAATGAAGAGTGGGAACGACGCCTGGGCACTCTCGACACAGAGGACTCTTCCCTCTGGAGAATGTCTAAGGCTATACTGCGAGTTCCTTTTCAGATCCTCCACTCTCAGACGGCAATAGAGTTGCCCAGTCTATGAGAGCAAAAGTCGAGCGAATGGCTTAACATCTTGCCTCAACATTCCATCCTGCGCAAAGTCTTGACGATGAGCTGACAAATGACGTCGAAACAAAAGTTTGTGAATATCTTGGCGAACCCTTCGACGCTGAGGAAGTGTGCCTGACCACGATCGAGGAAGTTAGTAGAATAGTGGCCTCTGTCCGTCCATACAAAGCGGCGGGCAATGACAACCTGCCATATGCCGCTTTTAAATCTCTACCACCTAATTGGACTGCTATACTAGTGCACCTTTTCAATAGTCTTCTGCGACTTGCACATTTCTTGGCCGCATGGAAACATGCCAACATTATTAAACTGCCTAAGCCGGGAAAGAATGCTGCACATCCAGGAAACCACAGACCTATAAGTCTTCTACCGGCCATCAGTAAACTATTTGAAAAGGTGCTCCAAAAACGCCTTCAAAACATCCTGGACAACCACAACATCCTTCATCCAGAACAATTTGGCTTCCGTCTTCAGCATTCTACCACACACCAACTCCTACGTATCGTGGATGATGTTATACGTGGATTTAACAATCGGCACTATGTTGCAGCCCTCTTCTTGGATATATCATGGGCCTTCGATACTGTCTGGCACCAAGGTCTACTACATCGGCTCATTCACTACGACACCCCGTCATATCTGGTACATCTTATCAACAGTTTTCTCACAAATCGGACGTTTGTTGTCACCAGGGACAGCATACGCTCACAACCATATGGCAACAACGCAGGGGTACCCCAAGGCAGTGTTCTGGGGCCTCTACTATTTCTGACCTTCATTAACACCCCTCCTACTCACCGGGGCTGCAACTTATACCTCTTTGCTGATGACACTGCAATAACCACTGACTCATCACATCATGACATTGCAGTGCAACGATTACAGCGCTACGCCGACATGTTAACTGTATGGTTTGCCACGTGGCGACTTAACATCAATGCCAATAAATCCACGGCCGTCACTTTTACAAGACGTCATCTACAGGATGTAAACAATCTACGTCTGTCAGGAGTTGACATTCCCTGGTCGACGGAAGCCACTTACTTAGGCGTTAAATTGGACATGAGACTGACATGGAAGTCACACATCATGAGCCTAGCCTCTAAGATCAACAGACGTTTGGCCTTATTGTACCCTTTGTACAATAAAAAGTCGGCAATGTCACTAAGGAACAAGATCCTAGTGTACAAACAAGTTGTAAGACCAGCTCTAACATACGCTTGTCAAGTCTGGGGCGCTGCAGCGAGGACCAATCTCTACCCACTACAGGTACTGCAGAACCGCTACCTAAGAGCTTCAGTAGCCGCTGATTGGTACATCCCCAACGACAACATTCATAAAGACCTCAACTTCCCAACGCTCATCGACCACATCAAGAGCCTTGCCAACACTTTTTACGCCAGACTACCAGGCAGTTTTAATGAACTAATACGTGGTCTCGGCGAGACATACAAGCGCCCCAGACTGGTACTTACCAATCACTTACAAACAATGCTTGACAAATCACCATCCCCATAATCAACAGTATACCATATCCATTTAAAAAAAATCATCCCATCACATTACACTTTCATACCATCATTTTAATTCTTCATTCTTCAGCTTAAACTCCACCATTTAACCACCGTCTTCTTTGTATTCTTCCATCATCAGCCAGTAAGGGATTTATTCCCGGAATGGTTTAAGGTCAAGGGCGCCTCCCATAAGGAGGATAACCCCTTAACGACCCCACTACGACGATTCCTAGTCATTCATCATCTTGATGATGGGAGAGATGCACACCCCCGAAACGTTGATGGCTCATCACTACACCTAGCACGAAGCCCGAGAACATCTTGAATATATGCATGTGTGCATGTGTGCATGTGTGCATGCGTGCATGTGTGCATGTGTGGATGTGTGGATGTGTGGATGTGTGCATGTGTGCATGTGTGCGTGTGTGCGTGTGTGCGTGTGTGCGTGTGTGCGTGTCCGTCCGTCCGTCCGTATGTATGTGTGGATGTGTGGATGGGTGGATGGGTGGATGGGTGGAAGGGTGGATGGGTGGATGATGGATGGGTGGATGGGTGGATGGGTGGATGGGTGGATGGGTGGATGGGTGGATGGGTGGATGGGTGGATGGGTGGATGGGTGGGTGGGTGGGTGGGTGGGTGGGTGGATGGGTGGATGGGTGGGTGGGTGGATGGGTGGATGGATGGATGGATGGATGGATGGATGGATGGATGGATGGATGGATGGATGGATGGATGGATGGATGGATGGATGGATGGATGGATGGATGGATGGATGGATGGATGGATGGATGGATGGATGGATGGATGGATGGATGGATGGATGGATGGATGGATGGATGGATGGATGGATGGATGGATGGATGGATGGATGGATGGATGGATGGATGGATGGATGGATGGATGGATGGATGGATGGATGGATGGATGGATGGATGGATGGATGGATGGATGGATGGATGGATGGATGGATGGATGGATGGATGGATGGATGGATGGATGGATGGATGGATGGATGGATGGATGGATGGATGGATGGATGGATGGATGGATGGATGGATGGATGGATGGATGGATGGATGGATGGATGGATGGATGGATGGATGGATGGATGGATGGATGGATGGATGGATGGATGGATGGATGGATGGATGGATGGATGGATGGATGGATGGATGGATGGATGGATGGATGGATGGATGGATGGATGGATGGATGGATGGATGGATGGATGGATGGATGGATGGATGGATGGATGGATGGATGGATGGATGGATGGATGGATGGATGGATGGATGGATGGATGGATGGATGGATGGATGGATGGATGGATGGATGGATGGATGGATGGATGGATGGATGGATGGATGGATGGATGGATGGATGGATGGATGGATGGATGGATGGATGGATGTATGGATGTATGGATGTATGGATGTATGGATGTATGGATGTATGTATGTATGTATGTATGTATGTATGAATGTATGAATGTATGTATGTATGTATGTATGTATGTATGTATGTATGTATGTATGTATGTATGTATGTATGTATGTATGTATGTATGTATGTATGTATGTATGTATGTATGTATGTATGTATGTATGTATGTATGTATGTATGTATGTATGTATGTATGTATGTATGTATGTATGTATGTATGTATGTATGTATGTATGTATGTATGTATGTATGTATGTATGTATGTATGTATGTATGTATGTATGTATGTATGTATGTATGTATGTATGTATGTATGTATGTATGTATGTATGTATGTATGTATGTATGTATGTATGTATGTATGTATGTATGTATGTATGTATGTATGTATGTATGTATGTATGTATGTATGTATGTATGTATGTATGTATGTATGTATGTATGTATGTATGTATGTATGTATGTATGTATGTATGTATGTATGTATGTATGTATGTATGTATGTATGTATGTATGTATGTATGTATGTATGTATGTATGTATGTATGTATGTATGTATGTATGTATGTATGTATGTATGTATGTATGTATGTATGTATGTATGTATGTATGTATGTATGTATGTATGTATGTATGTATGTATGTATGTATGTATGTATGTATGTATGTATGTATGTATGTATGTATGTATGTATGTATGTATGTATGTATGTATGTATGTATGTATGTATGTATGTATGTATGTATGTATGTATGTATGTATGTATGTATGTATGTATGTATGTATGTATGTATGTATGTATGTATGTATGTATGTATGTATGTATGTATGTATGTATGTATGTATGTATGTATGTATGTATGTATGTATGTATGTATGTATGTATGTATGTATGTATGTATGTATGTATGTATGTATGTATGTATGTATGTATGTATGTATGTATGTATGTATGTATGTATGTATGTATGTATGTATGTATGTATGTATGTATGTATGTATGTATGTATGTATGTATGTATGTATGTATGTATGTATGTATGTATGTATGTATGTATGTATGTATGTATGTATGTATGTATGTATGTATGTATGTATGTATGTATGTATGTATGTATGTATGTATGTATGTATGTATGTATGTATGTATGTATGTATGTATGTATGTATGTATGTATGTATGTATGTATGTATGTATGTATGTATGTATGTATGTATGTATGTATGTATGTATGTATGTATGTATGTATGTATGTATGTATGTATGTATGTATGTATTTTTTTTAATACAATTCTTTATTATCAGCATGCCCCATTACAAAGCGTAATATTACATGCATTTATATAGATAGTTGACAAGTATAATGAACTACAGAGTTACCATAAGTATTTGGATTACATTAATTGTCTTACACAGTTTATGTTTACACTAATATAGTTCGTACAAATTTCTTGAATGCTCTTAAATGTTTTGATACAAGTTCTTCAGGGGGTACTGGTCAGTTACTGCCGTTATTATTTATGGCTTTAATTAGATCTGTTCTTTGTTGCTTTTTGTGCTGACACTCATAGATTAGATGATTGACTGATTCTGCTGCTCTTCTGCATGTACACGAAGGGTCGTCTATTATATGGAATCGATGGAGATATGCGTTTGTTTTCCCATGGCCTGTAACTATTGCTGTGAATTCTGGTGTGTTTGGTAAGCGCAGCTTGAGTCTTGTCCTGATTGAGGGAAAAAAGGATTTACTCACTAGTCCTTTAGTTGTGTTATTCCATCTTCTCTGCCACTCTGCCAAACCTAGTTCTTTGATTTCGCTTTTAAATGTCGATTTAGGGATCCTATCGTAGATTGTTTCCAGGCGTTCATCTTTAGCAGCTTGTTTGGCGAGTCTGTCTGCTAGATCATTGCCAGTTATTCCTACGTGAGCTTTCACCCAGCTGAAATATATTTCCCATTGGCGCTGTTCTAAATTATGAACTGTCTTCAGAATACTGTCTATTATCGTATTGTGCTTTGAGTTGTTGTTTAGTAAGGAAATTGTTATTTTACTGTCTGTAAAAATGACTATAGTGATAGTTTTATCCTGTAGAGTATGGATTTCTTGGAGAGCTTTAAATATTGCAATTTGCTCAGCTTGATTATTAGAGCACCTCGAATCTAATTTATATTTTAGCTCTCTTAGGATTGTGTCTCCCCTATATATCACAGCAGCGGCTCCAACTTTGTTTTCTGCTTTGCTGCCATCGGTAAAGACAGTTATATCGTATTGTGCATTTTTCTGTGGTTATTTAATGTATGTATTTATTTCATCCATAGAAACATGGTACATATGTTATAGGACACGTCAACTTATATATCCATACATTTAGATTTGGTCATAATATTTACAAGGAATTTATAGCATTGTCAATACACAAAAACAATAAAAACAATGTAATATAATGAAAGTAATATATACAGTGACATCATTAATGTACAAAAACAATAATATAGTGTGATATAATACATATAATCTTCAAATATAATAATATAACAAGTATGTTACACTTTGTGACATTTTAATATACAAAAACACAATAACTTCAAAGGAAAAAGTCACAAGATATTTGATAATATTAAGCTGGAATTAATCACAATATTCTATAGTTCTATAATATTCTATCACAATTGTATAATAATGGAAGAATTTTTCTCTCCAAAACCTCTACATCAACAATACATACAGTAAAAAACTACCACTTTATGTGAGGCCCAGATTTAGAAATTCCTGTGTGGTATATGGCATGTAAAATAATAAAAGTTTATTTAATTTCGTTTTTAATTGTTTATTATTTAGTGATTCTATTTTCTGTGGTAATTTATTATATAAACAAATTCCTCTATGGGCAATGCTATGAAGACTTTTGTTAATCCTATGGGAGTTTAAATGCAAATTATTTGCTATTCTGGTGTTGTGCAAATGAAAATCAGAATTTTTTTTAAACGATCTTGCATTTGGTGGACAAAGCACAATGTTTCTAAGATATAGACAGAAGCAACAGGTAGTATTTTTAATTCTTGAAAGATGCCCTTACTGGGGGTTCGAGGAGGTACCTTTTTCATTATTATTATAATTTTCTTTTGAATTTTATATACCTGGGATAATTTTGTGATGCACCCCATAATGGTATGGCATAGGAGATGTGAGCCTGCACATAGCCAAAATATACTGACCGCAGGACATTTAGTGTAATAACATTGCTAAGAACTCTGAATGCATAGCACAAACGAGTGAGTTTGTGTATTAGTTTATCAATATGGGTACTCCAAGAGAGATGTGAATCAATCCAAACACCGAGAAACCTTGTTTCATTTACTTCTTGGATGGGTATGTTATTCATAAAAATATTCAGTGATTTTGGTACCTTCTGATGATTAAAATTAATGTAAACAGTCTTGCTAATGTTTAAGTAAAGCTTGTTTTTTTTCTAACCAGTTTTGTAACATTAGGTTTGATTTATTTACAACAGATTGGAGTTGGTTTAAATTATTACTTTTGAAAATAATGTTGGTGTCATCCGCAAATAACACTATTTTTGCTTGTGGTAAGGATAAGGGTAAGTCATTTACATATAATAAAAACAATATTGGGCCTAAAATTGAACCCTGGGGAACGCCGTGCTTCAGATTTACAACATTGGAACAAAACTGATCAACTTCCACATATTGTTTTCTATTTTCCAGGTAAGATGCAAGCCATTTCCCTGCTACACCTCTAACACCATAGGAGTTTAACTTTTTAAGCAGGATAGCATGATTGACTGTGTCAAAAGCTTTTTTAAGATCAATAAATAATCCCAAAGATTGATGCTTATTATCTATGGCTTGGAGTATATCATCAATAAATGAAAATAATGCATCATTAATGGTTTTCCCTTTCTGAAAGCCATATTGCGATGTTGAGAGAATACCATGTAATTCCAAGAAGGGTGTCAATCTATTTAACATGACCTTTTCAAGAACTTTGGAAAAAACAGATAACAAGGAAATTGGTCTGTAATTCTCAATGCTACTTCTATCCCCCTTTTTGAAAATTTAAGGCTTAAAAGCTTTATATGTAGACAATAGAGTGAAACTTTTTCACCAATATGGCTAAGGGAAAGCTAGTGCAAAGCTTCTATGCCCATTTCATATAAAGGAGGAAGTGGCTTAAATCTGAATGAACATTTTCTCAGGAAACGCCCAGTATTATTGTCACCTTGTCCAATTTTTACTCTCATGTAATTATCTGGTTCAATTTTCACTAACAATTTGACAAGATCACTATTTTTCCATGACATTCACTCACATTGATGATGTTACATAATGAAGTGTGGCCATGGTTACTTCTTCTTCTTCTTCCAGACGGTTCATTCTTTGGGGAGTCGAGTCCAACCTGCCTAGCATTGTCACAGACTTACTCATCAATGTTTTTTGCATTGCTCACTCCCTGACTCACTCAGGTAGACACAAATATACTCGCGGACTCATCTCAAATATCTCGAAACTCACTTTGATGGACTGCAAGACTGACTTTAAATACAAAATTAAATGATCTGTAATATACATTTATGTGTATTACATCTACTTAACATCAGCCCTAACTGCCGGACTTCACTCTCATGTCTAAGTATGCAGTATCATACCCATGGAGTATTCTGCTTTCTTCAAGACATAATTCTGCTATAAAGTAAGAGCTAAGTTGGGAAAAAGAGCTGCTTAAAGGATTCTCAGGCGAATCTACTCAGTACGCTACCTTAGGTATTTTTACATACCTTACTCTCTTTCTTACCATTCGTGTTATAAGCCTAAAGATGTAAGGTCTTCCCTGTGTAAACCTAAAACAAGAAGAATTATAGTTACAGAACACCAAACAGGAAGTAAAGAAGTGCCAGTTGAGAATAGTGGAATGATTCCTTTATACTTCCAAAGGAAGAGACACATTTTAAGCAGTATTTTGCGTAAGCCATCTGAAATACTCTGAGTGTGAAAATAGAGGCAATGTAGGCTAACTTCACTTGTTTAATAATTAACAACCAAGAAGAAAAATGACCACTGATCAATAGTTTAATATTGGAAGATTATATATATATATTGTGATGTGAAAAGGACTGTGATTTATCTGTGATGCTTATGAATAAAACTATTTTTCAAATGGAGTTGATGCCAAGACATCTATACACACCAACGAAAGACCTCTTTATACAAAAAGCTGGTTACATATGGCATCCAAATTCCTTTGAAACAACTCTTCTTCAATTCCTCACTAGCTTTGTGTGTCTGTGTGAATTGATAGTAGCACAAAGTTTTTGTCTTTTTTGTGTATAAAGAACTTTTAAAGTACTCTTTTGTATTTGATTGAAACTTGGAGATCTTTGTGTTACAAGGAAAGCTTAAAGGACAGGTATAACCTTACTGCTGGAAAACTGCATATTACTGTATTATCAATGTTCTGTGAATTAAACTTTTCATAGTGTAAGCCATTTTGATAGTATTTAATATTATTTTGTTTTTAATAAATTTAACTGGATACTCTATTACACATGTACGCAATACTATATGCATTGAATTAGCTTATACATATATACATTATCCTAGCGTCTGTTCCCTGTATTAACTGTCTTTAAATTTAGTCATTCATTTTTAATTTATCAAAGGTGTATTAGTATTAAACTTTAAAACTGCTCTTGCTATGTTTTTGTTCACTGAAGTTTATTTTCAACTGCCTACCTGTTCTTATACTTTTCCAGAGGACTTTTCTCTATAGTTTTAGTTTCAGAGTCCCACTTCAATAATGAAGTATCCCAAGTCAAGTACCATTTAATGGATATGCTTTAAAGCTTGCAAATCTTGCTTTTTCCTTCTTCGTTTGCAACAACTTGTTACCAGGAAATACTTCCATTCCAAGTTGTAACAAATCACGTGTTCTTTAACTTTAAATCATGCCCAAGCAAAAGCAAATTGTGAGTAAAGTAATGTGGATAGAAGAATCAGACTATTGATTTGTCATTGGTATTCCAAACGTTGAGCAGTTACAGCAATAGACCTCACATTACAGTGACAAAAAGTATTGCACAAAAGCTGATTTTTTTTGGCAGCTTGAATTCAAAGTACCAAAGTGGTTTTCAGAGAACAAACTTCTACATGCAGAAGCAGCAGTGCAAGAATTAACATATATAGAATCCTGTGTGATATAAAGGTACTTTTAATTTTCTTGCAAATTAGGGTTCTATTTTGCTATCCAAAGGCACTATGTCCTATATGTGGCATAGTTCACACTCTTCACATCATTATTTTACTGATTTTCTTATTTGCCCATTAATATTATTAGAATTCATGGCATAGTCCACAACAATAACATTCACGTAAATAGAATTTACTCACATTTACAAGGTAAACTGAAGTAGATATCTTATTCTTGAGCTAGTGATTACATTGTTTTGTTCAATAGAGAAAAAATTATTGATTATATTCAAAAGCTGTAATACTTCAGTGAGTGAGTAAGTAAGGTTTAAGGACCCGAAGTCAAAAGATAAAACCAGGGAAACTCATCACCCGTTACGATGCACCGTTAAAAAGGGGAAGTTAAAACAGATAAGAAGTACAAACTGTTATAACTTAAAACTGATCATAAAACATTAAGCTGCCGAAACAAGCTACGAAATAAAATAAAAGCTAAACATGCTTGCCAAGGCCGATTTGGACAACACACCCCAGCACTGAATTAACAGTTACTGGGTCGCCACCCAAAACTGACTACAGAGTAAAACCCAGGCCATGGGACTAGTGCTCACTAGCGTATCAAGGGCTTGTGCTACAGAGAGTTGAACGGAGCACGTAGCACAAACAGGCGCCGCATCACCACGTAGAAGGCGTCCATTCGGGGCTCGTTTGGGTCCTATCCTCAAGCGGGCAAGTCTCAGGAATCCCTGCAAGAAGTCTGCCAGGGTTGTACGGTGTCCTTGACCGAGCGGGATGTCTGTGGCGCGCATTCGGGAGGTCGCGGGTTTGATCCCCGTGGCCGCGCACTCTAACAAGGGTATTTCTGTGATTTCCCCATGTCACTTAGAGGAATTACTCTCTTCTACACGGATACCTTCCCCTTCATTATTCATTTTCCTTCCTTGTCATCTTTCAGGTTTGGCTCGTAGCGCGGTACGTTCCGGCAAATGCGAGCAGATGGCACAGTTGCTTGCGCTCTTGAAACACTTCCCTGCCCCTCCCTGGAAGTTGCTCCCCGAGCCGCAAGATCGCCTCGTCGCCCTCTACCTGGGTGGAGGACACGTTTCAACCGTGCGCCAGCTATCAATATCTCGAACTGTTAGGAACTTCTATGGGTCTCTGGGCTTCGTTGGCTCCACTCTCTGATAAGCCTCCGGTGTCACTTCGCCTCATTCCTTCCCCCTAAGGGGTGGTAGTCCGCAATAGATCCATGTCGCGGTCGAGGTGTCCCCAATAAGTTGCACACACACGCACACACGCGATGTCTTTGTCCGCAATTGAGTGTCAGCTAACGCTTCCCAAGACTGCCGCCACACAGCAAATTAATGGTGACAGAGATGACGCTGCACATCTACATACGGCAGCGTGCGGGAGGCGACATGCCGACTTAGCAGCTGCATCCGCCTCCTCGTTGCCGCAAATACCTACATGGCCTGGGATTCTTGTAAAAACAAACTGGTATCCTCGAGAGAGCTATTTGTGAGACGAGTGTCTCAATGTCAGGGATGAATGTTGACCTACTGAGAAACTGTTGCAGCGCTCATAGAGCCGCAACAGGTGACATCACTTTCAGGAACGGAGCTGGAAATAAAAAGCCAAAAATAAAAGATGGCAAAGAGATCGGCGGTAAAAACTGACCGGTTGTCCGGAAGCCGTACTTGTGAGCCTCGTCGTTATACACGAAGTATCTTGTAGCATCCCCCACCTGGGATTCGTCGGTCGATACCGGTGTTTAATACCGGTAACGGTCTATAAGTTCGGTGAAAGTTGAAGAAACATCGAGAGAGTGGTGGGTACCTTCGCACAGCCCGAAAGCTCCAGATCGAACCGTGCACGCTGGAGTTGCCATGGAGGATAGCGGTCTAAAGTATCACTCTACGGCAGGCAGGCAGTCTGAGACCATGTGGGTAGAGCAGTTCGCGATACTTATACCACTCGGACGGGATATAACGGTGAACGAGGTCTAGACGCAAAACATGCAAAAGAATGACCTGGATGAGCGGCCAACCGCGTCACGTAGGAGCAAAGCAAAAACGAGCGTCGGACAGACAATGGAGGTTCACCAGAGCCCCAGTAGCAAGACGGACACCAGTGCGATGAACACTGCCTAAAAGGCGTAGGTTAGAGGCGGAAACCACGCCATAGATGAAACTGCCATAATTGATTTTGGATCGGACCAGTGAGCAATACAATCTCAACATGACGGTGCGATTGCCGCCCCCTAATACTCCAGAAAAAGCTCGGATCACTGGAAGCGAACGATCGCAGGAAGCACAATATAAACTGGAAACGATGCATTGGGATTGAGAAACTGATGATGAAGAAGGGGAAGACGATGAAGCAACCCTAGTGATAATAATTTGTATTTTATAAGTAACATCACATGCTTATTCAAAGTTGTTATGGTTATTATTATTTGTTATGATTTATTTTTATTAGTAGTACTACTACTGTTATTATTATTATTGCTATTATTACTATTATTAGTACTATTATTACTGCTACTGCTGCTACTAGTACTAGCAATACTCGTACTATTATTATTATTATTATTATTATTATTATTATTATTATTATTATTATTATTATTATTATTATTATTATTATTATTATTATTATTATTATTATTATTATTATTATTATTATTATTATTATTATTATTATTATTATTATTATTATTATTATTATTATTATTATTATTATTATTATTATTATTATTATTATTATTATTATTATTATTATTATTATTATTATTATTATTATTATTATTATTATTATTATTATTATTATTATTATTATTATTATTATTATCTATTATCTATTATTATTATTATTATTATTATTATTATTATTATTATTATTATTATTATTATTATTATTACTATTACTATTATTGTTATTATCATTATCATTATCATTATCACTGTCACGGTCACTGTCACTGTCACTGTCACTGTCACTGTCACTGTCACTGTCACTGTCACTGTCACTGTCACTGTCACTGTCACTGTCACTGTCAGTATCACTATCACTATCACTATCACTATCACTATCATTATCATTATCATTATTATTATTATTATTATTATTATTATTATTATTATTATTATTATTATTATTATTATTATTATTATTATTATTATTATTATTATCGTTATTATTGTTATTACTATTATTATTGTTGTATTTTTTGCCATTTACTGAATATTACGGGTATTAGTTCTAGTGCTATCTTCCTTGGAAATCCAAACAAATATTCCACAAGGCAGGAGTACTTGAAAACAATATCTACAAAGAAGAGCAATGCTGTCACACCTTTCAAGTGATTTTAAATGTCTTCTACCAAAGTATAAACCTGAAGAACCCATATATGAGCTCTAAAATACACCACCAACCTTATTGAAAAGGAAACGATGTGAGCCCTGTAACAAAGGCAAAAAGAACTGCAAAACTAAATATGTATGTGGTAAATGCAGCACTTCCCTCTGTTTGAGCAAACATGTCAAAATTACTTGTGATAGTTGCTTTCATGGAAAACATAGAATAGGTAGTAAATGCTTCTGAGTAGCTGAAGAATTCAAATTACATGTTGTGTACCCGAAAGTCACAATTTGTTTTCAATATATGTATTGCAATACAAATTGTGTGTGCTGTATTCATATAATATTTCAGCTGGTCTATGTAGTAAGATAATACTGGTATATAGTTATGTATACTTAAGCTAAATAAAGTTAAACATCGCAAAAATGAAAAGTAAAGAAAAATCTGATGTATTGCACCCACGTGGCTTTCTCTACTCTTGTACTAGCAATTCTTGCAAACTCTTATTCCTATATCTTCGTGTTAGTTGAGATAAACTTTTACAGAAATTATCTTATTCCGTATTTCCTTGTAGGTACAACGGGAATATGGGAATACAGTAGACATTCAGTGATAGTCAAATATTTTAAAGTGTTGAGAATCCGTTCTCTTTGCACGATTAACACATAAAAAAATGAATAATGGTGTTATACGTGAAAGAAGTATGAGTTCTCTAAAACTCACACAAATAAAGACATATCTCCGAAGTTGCTCACTCTACAAATACATAAGTTGTGCACTTTAGCATGATCAACATTTGTTCTATAGTAAGATTTGGTCTATCTCTTATGGTTTACCAGTTATTCAAAAGTCAATACGACTACACGAGCTATAGCCAGAAAATTCAGGATATAAATTTCATTTGTCATCAAAATAACTCAAACATATGGCATTTTAATGAAAATGATTAGAGCCATTTTCAAGAAAATTAAAATTTTCGATAAATTTTCCAAGTAAGGGGTAGTTTAGAGTGAAGCAATTTTCTTCAAAATTTACTTTGCTACATCAAAATACACTGAAGTTATGTATGTGCTTTTTCCAACTCTTCTCTACATCTATTTCTAACCTCAGAAGCTGCGTTCTACCTGCTGTATTTCTTGTAACTCGCGATACCAAATTGTGGAATAATTTTATTGTTAGTTTTGATGTGTATGTGCCCTGTTTCATCATAATTTGGAATCAGTTTATTGGCTTTGAACCAAATGTTCAACTCCTTAAATCTAGGTGTACTGATATTTAAGAGTTCGTCTGGCGACTTCTCATATGTAAGTACACTGGTGTCGTCTGCAAAGATATTGTTTTGGGATGTTCATCGATATAACAGAGTAAATCATTTATGAAAACCAGAATACTGACACCTGAGAAATTCCAAGTTTCATTGCACATGGTTGTTTTTTCTTTTTGTAGTGTTTAATGCCCGGTTTTACTATACCCTAGCTCAGTCCTGCTGTAAACAACAAGGCGGAGCTGACTCAACTCGCCACGTGTTAGACGTACAGGCACGCACAAAAGTTTTGCAACATTAGCAGTATATATAGCAGCGCTAACTTCTAGACAATAAATAGAGTTGGGTTACACATTAATTTATTAGATCTATGAGTTGGAATATTAATAGAATCATGCAGTAACATAATGGTTACCTTTAATAGGATTCCATCCTCTCTGTCTACTATAACTGATTTCCGCCTCGCTTTTGAAACTTCAATCCAATATCTATCAGCAAACGGTGGAGAGTACTTCGTGAAAAATTCGGCAAGTCCGTGTAAGAATTTACCGCATGCAAAATTTTGTTTAGAGTGGGCGGTTCATTTCTGAAAAAATAACCATGAACTTTACTGCGTATAGTAATTTTCGTAAAATCGTCGTATTTCTCCACGCGCTGCTTGCATTTACGTGATTTTTCTGGTATTCTTAGAGTTCCGGATGCTTGCTGTTCCATTCTAACACTATGTACACTACTTGCGGAAACACCAAGGAGATCACCAGTTTCTTTCTTAATGTTTTTATAGACAAGTCCGGGTTTCTTTCTTTAAGGATATGTATGACTGAAACTTTGAAATTCTGAACTAATAATGCTAGCTGGTTCAAATTTATACCATACATATAATGTAATGCAAACATGTTACAGTTTAAATATCACCTGTTTTGCTTTAATAGTTTAGAAATTATGATTAAATTTCACTATTTTTGTTACGCTACTAAAAAAGTTCCTTGCGACAAAATATTTAAATTTTGATCTAATATTATAACCCTGGGTTCATAATACATCTACTTTTAAAAATTTCCCTAGGTTTCTGTGTGCCTCCATTAGTTTAGGCACAAAAAATTCTTAAATTTAAAAACACGTCTTTTTTTTTGGCCAAAAAATTGTATTTTTTGGCCAAAAAATTGTAATTTTTGGATTTGAAAATTAAAAATATATATAGTTAGATACATCTCACAACAAAACCTAAGGCTATTTGTATTCCTTGTGTCTCTGTGAACATGTATAGCAAGTTTCATTAGTGGAATACAAAAACTGCATCGCAAGGAACATTTTACAGGAACAAAAATGCTGAAAATATCAATAGTGAGAAAACAGCAATAAAAGATTTCAAGGCATATCCCACATTAAAATCCACCAGCCTGGTAGGTTAGACCCTCAGATTTCCTTTTCCTCTCCTCTGTTGTTGCCTATAACAACTTCTCGGTGATTTCAACATATCTAGGCAGAATGTTGACTACAAATAAAGCTTACAACACACTCAAGACACCAAAAAATCACCAACTTGAAATATTCACTGTGCACCTCATGCAAGGCACCTCGTGGTAAAACATAAACAAACGCCATTTCATACCGCATAATCTAAGTTGAATATTTATGTTATTTTAAAAGTGTATTATATAATGATTATTCAAAATCACTGCATTAGAATAACAGCTTTATATAGGTTTAGATGTATCACATGGTATGTGGTATATTCAGACTCAAAGAACAGATTTTTCTTTGATGTACATAGATACTACTTTGTCTTGCATTGTAAGTATGAGAAATTTCACTGCCAAAGTCAACCTGCAGCTCTATGAGACGATTCTGCAGTCAACATTCAAGGCATAATTCCAAAATTTGGCCTTCGAGAACAGAAAACAGCCAAAGAATGTGGATGCAGGCAAAAGTGGGCGTAATCTTCAGAGAGTTTAAAATCCACGCAACCTTTAAATATGGAGTAGGGCATTTAAAAATGGCGTCAGGAGGCAAATTATGCATTTTTCGTATTCGGCAATGTCTAAATTA
Source organism: Tenodera sinensis (assembly GCA_030765045.1). NCBI lineage: Eukaryota > Metazoa > Arthropoda > Insecta > Mantodea > Mantidae > Tenodera > Tenodera sinensis. The sequence goes on along the minus strand of CM060974.1, from coordinate 65,733,233 downwards.
TTTTATAGAACTAAAATTTAAAAAGGTGTTTTTTCTTGATTTTCATGAAATTTCTGTCATACATATCCTTAAGTGATGCGAAACAATGCGCGATCATTCGCCTCTCACCACTTTTTAAAGGTTTGCCTCGATTGTGTTTCATTTCGGCTGAAGCACCAGCCTGCTCCATGATGAAAAGCTTACTGACTTTAAATTGCATATACATAAGTGTCCTTGGCCTTGCGAGGTCCGCGAGATGTACAGGAAATACAGTGTTAAATATCAGAAGCAACTCCACACTATAAACAAAAACACCTTAATCAGCATTCCTATCGACACAGACCTCGTTGCGAGAGAGTTGCCTGGTATAGGAATGCAAAAATATTATATAATATCAGTGTGCTTTAGTAATTGTTAAGTAAAATGCAGCTTAATTTAGCATAATACGTTAATAGTGTGTATAATTTCACTTGTCTTCTGTCTAATCTGTATATAGTATACTATTATGTATATATTCCCTTCAGAAGTCACGAGCCGAGAACACATCTATGTGGTATGTGAAGCAGAAAGATAAAATGTGGGCCTATTTACGTTTATAAGAATCGAAACATTTGCATACTTTTCTGTGTCCGAAATTAGCTCGCGCAGAGTAGTGATCGGAAAACTACTTACGTACAATACTGTACTTAAAGGAGGGGTTTATCGTACGTATGCAAAGAAAAGAAAACGCCCATTATCTTCGCCAAACCAATCAACAGCTTAACCGTTTTCTGTCCCAATATCTCTGTCTCTCTTCCCGCCCAGATGTTTACAACAGGATGGAACTAGGTTGAGACATATTATACATATGGCACATGGGCGTCGGCAGGCCTCTTTCCAGGGGGGGGGGGGCGCATGTTGAAACTTTGCAATCAAGCAATATGAATTCATAATTGTATTGTCAAAAGCTGAATAACATATGAGTAATGCCGGTATTATGATGAACTTAACATAATGTGACTTAACGCGACGGTACGTAATGGAAACGTCAAACACATAGTAAATTGAACTATTGAGGGTTAACTTAACGTGACTAATTTCAACCAATCGGCGAGTAGTGTCATACAGTAATAAATTATGCTCCTCTATGTGACTATTTACATCAACACTCTTTCTCCGTTTCTCGTGTTTATATGCTAAAGTAGGTCATGGCCATTTCCATATTTTATTCACCGTTTGAAAATCTTTCTTAATTCACATTTACGTATTCTCTCTATTTTCATTTTTGTAAAACGTTAGATTAGATTAGAAAAAGAGAGCTACTAAGAATATCCACTGTGTCTGCCCACTATAATAATAATAACCAATCAGATTCATTCCCCTTATGTTACCTGCATCCTAATAGAGCTGTAGTCCTTCCGAGCTTAACGTCGGGACGCACATAAACATTGCGCTTACTGTATCACAAACACGTGTTGACGTTCTGTTCTCTGCGCACAGCTGCAACCGTCATATCTTTCACTGCAGCAGTGGTGGGTTAGGGATTGCCAATTTGACGGACTTTGAAGTGTGTCACGGGCAAAATTTAGTTTTGATGAATGACGGACTTTTTGGCGGACATTATTAGAAACTATTAATTAATGTTACATTGGTTTTCTTTGGACAAAAATGTAAATCTTTGTATACCTACAAGGCAGTGTTCACCACATTCATTACATGACATCATTTCAAATATATACTATAATATACCAGGCTCAAAATGGAGAAGGAGAAGCACTAATAATTAGGGCTCGGATTTTTAGGTGCTAAAAACTTGGAAAATATTTGCTTTTAAGTGCCAAAAATGTCAAATATGTGCTAAAACAAATAAAATATGTTTAAGATCTGAATGGCCGAAATAATATAGATGCACTTGGTACTCACCAGACATTACTCTTGGAGGGAACCATCAACTACTGTAGAGTTACAGTATACAACCACATGCTTTCTCAAATGTTCCATCCTGAAAGATTGACGATTGTCACGAAGAAGTGTTTTGAATTTCGAAAATAATCGCTTCACGTCACAAGAAGTGTAACATAGTCATAATATGGAATGTCAGTCACACTCATAACAATGTCTTCATGTTGCCCGTCCAACACATTTGAAATTTTATGGACTATATTAAATCGACAATTATTTTCGAGCACTTCGTTGCATTTGCTTTTACTTTCTCTACTACGTAAAGTAGAGAAAGGTATTCCACCCAAAAATTCAATGTGGAGATTTCACCGGAAATATCTGTTTCAGGCCCCCTGAATGCAAAAAAATGCAATTATAGAAAAAGGTCCGTGTGTGTGCGCGCACGCGCGTATATATCTGTCAGTTTGTGGGTAAGATAACTCAAAAACGAAAAGCCGGTTAAATACCGAAGTTGGTATTTAATGTCTTATGAGCATGTGACACGAAGATTTTGAAGAAAACTGCTCCACTTTAAACTATCCTTTACATGGAAAATTTTTTGAAAATTTTGATGTTCTTGCAGATGGCTCTAACGGGTCTGATTAAAATGACATGTTCAAATATTTTTATGATATATGAAATGTATATAATTAATTTTCTGTCTATAGCCTATGTACTCCTGTTTGCTCTGAATGACTTTTGAATAACTCGTAAACCGTAAGAGATAGACAAAATATTACTGTACAAAAAATGTTGATCTCGCTAAAACACACATCCATGTCCAAATACATTTTGATAACGTGAACCAATTTCGGAGATATTCCTTGTTATCTCTGTCATTTTCGGAAAACTTACACTTTCGTCAAATGCAACATCGTTGTTCGGTTTTTTATACGCTAACCGTGCAAGGAGAACGGAATCTCAAAGCTTTTAAACATTTGACTATCGCTCAAAGCCTACTGTATTCCCATATTGCCCTTGTACCTACAAGCAAATAAGTAATAAGGTAATTTGTACAAATGTTTATCTCAACTAACACGAAGAAGATATAGGAATAAGAGTTTGTAAGAATGGTTAGTACAAGAGAGGAGAAAGTCATGTGAATGCAGCACATAAGATTTTTAAATTTTGTGCTGCAGACATTCCTACTGATTCCACTTTATTTATGGAATCACAAAGGAAATAAAGGTTTCTTAACACACTGTCTTAAATTTCGCTAGACATGTTTAATCCATTTTTTTTTTTTTTTTTTTTTTTTTTTTTTTTTTTTTTTTTTTTTTTTTTTTTTTTTTTTGGTGGGGGGGATTAACGTCCTCCAACATTGTGTCATATCGGACGAATGAATGAAATGAAATTGGGTGAAATTATGCTCAAATGACCCCGAGGTCCATGGAGCTTGAAGTTACCCGACATTCGTCTTCTCAGGGTAGGGAGAACCTCGAAAAAAAAAAAAACCTTACCCGGATATCTTACCGTAAGCGAGATTCGAACTCGCTACCTCTTGAACGTGAGATAGAAACGCTAACCATCACGCTACCGAGGCGGGCTTAATCCATTGTGAACTCAAAACTGTCGATATATATAATTTCACAACACAACTATAGAACGTCGTATAAACTTTACGGATTCACAAATGACTAATTGACTATGCAGTTTCAGTGTATATACCTACTAGTGTAACATGTGCAATGGTGGAGTTCCCTGTTCTTATCTTGCAGGCTCATGTTGCTTGAGCAACCAGGATGTTTATATTTTCTTCCAACTGAAGCGATACTTTCAGTTCTTCCAATAATGAATAACAAATATCGACATCCAACCTGCGTAGTTGACCATTAAAGAAGTGGATGGTGACTTGTTAAAAATAATTTATTGCTGCTTTCATATGAAAATTCTTTTTATGCGATTTTTGTGTAATTTATCCCAAAATATTTATTGAAATAAAAAGTCAGGAAATATGCATTTTTTATATCCCGCCTTTATCATATCGGCGGCCTTGCCTATTGGCAAATTGTGTTAATCGTTTAACGAGCGTTTTTTTTTTCGATCTTTGGGGTTTTTATACTTTGAATTCACACTTCCAGACTCAGGGAAGGATGAGGAATAATCTTAGCTGGAGAAAAATTCCTACCCCCCTGCCGGGAATCGAACCCGGGACCCCTTGCACATCAGGCAGGTGCTCTAGCAACTGTGCCACGGGGCCAGCCGATGCATTTTTATGTGCAATAAAACTTAGAATATTTGCTCCGGTGTGAATATCCAGGACATTAAGCTTAGTTTCAAGTTCAGAGTAGGACGCAAAAACAAAATATGTATTTACCTAAAAATCCGAGTCCTGGTATATTTTATAATAATCTTTGTGAGTGTGCTACCAGAGACACGTATCTTATCTTTGCTTACAAGAGACACAGCGTTATGCTTATGTTTAGGGAATTGTCCGTGACCCGAGATATTTGTTTCTGTTAGCTCTAAGTAAAAGATAACTGCATACAGAATTGTTGCATTAAATACCTATAGGATGTAAGTAAAATTGCATTGAAAAGAACTAAAGACAATTTTAAATATGAATGATAAAGAATAAAAGATCGTATAATTAAAAATATTTGATAAAGTGCAATAATGTACAAAATTATTATCAAATTTCGAAATAGGACAGCTAACCATTTTAGAATTGTTTATTTAATTTGGAGTAGTATACAGATGATTGTGTCATATGTACAAAGAATCACGGATAATTTATAAACATATCTTCTAAAACAACTGCAATTCAAGACGTCGGAACAAATTAATAGCAAATTTAGTAATCACTGAACGAGCACCAAAAAGTGAGCAGTCATTTCCAAATTTGAAATTTTTTATGTATTTTAAATAAGGAATACAAGGTTCAGAATATTTTTTTTTTCCCGATTACCAATCTCCTTCATTTGGTATAGGTTTGTAGGGTCAAGAATTAGTCCCCTGTTTTGTTGTCTGTCAATGTCAAATACGCCTATTATTTCATAAAAATAAGGTAGAAAATATGTTGTCGACGTAAATATTCGAGAAAATAAAAAATGTCCAAGAATTTTCCATATAAATGTAGTTTAGGGTGGAGGAATTTTTTTTTAAATCTTCGCCTCGCATCCTTGAAAGATATTAAGCTTGAGCACAAACTTTGGTTTTTAATTGGCTTCGTTTTGGACTTACGCTTTCCATATACATCCACACACATCCACACGCGCGCGCAGCTTTTTCTAAAAATGCTTTATTTTTATTCAGGGGACCTCAAAAATTGTGTTTCTGGTGAAATCTCAACATCGAATTTTAGGGTGGAATACAATACTTCCTTGACTTAGTATATGTAGTAGAGAAAGTAAAAGTTTGTTATTAGAAACTAATACATTTTGTGAATAAACTATTAAAAATAATTTTGATGTTCACGTTACCTTAGTCTTTGAATACGAACTGAAGTCTTCTGGACCGTCTAGAAAATGCCATGATGACTTCCTCTATGAAAGACGAGAGCTGTGCCTTTATCCGCTCCCGATGAACGCTCAGCATGCAAAGTCCATCTAATCTATCGTCACCCATCGTTGCCCGTGACCAGGTCTTCACTCGGCGCAGTGTGCTGAAAGATCTCTCAACTGTGCATGTTGTGGCAGGTAAAGTTAGTGCTATGTTGATTATTTTAGATACAGCTGGGAAAAATAATTTGGTGTCCTCAAAAACTTCAATTAAATGGAGCTTGCTTGCATCTTTTTCAGACTTATTTTGCCAAGAGTCAAACCAACATTTAGATTCCGACAACAAATTCTCAACATTATAGAACTCTTGAATTTTCTTCACGATTTTACCAAACTCCAGAGAATTCAAGGATTTCATGTTTGCTGGATGAAGTTTGAGAATATCATTAATCACGGCACTGTTTTCTGAAAATCGAGTTTCCAGTGACATTATCAGGGATTCCAAATATGGAATGAAAAGACATAAGCGATAATATTCTTCTGGATCTTTAGCCATTTGATAACTTTGTCTGTGGCACTGGCGAGAAGCTTGCCTAGGAAGAGTTATTTCAATGTTTACACAGGAGGCCACTTCACGCACAGTTTGCATTATTTCTTTGAACTGCGTTGCTGCTTCATACCTATGCTTTTTAAATATTGCAATTAAATCGCGTATATGACCACGAACACTATGCATATCTATAGTTACTCCCTGTAGAATATTAGTGACTGGTTCCAACATGCCACTGTATAATGCTATCACATGTAAAGTGATGATGAAAGTACAATTTGTTGCAGAGCAGAGAAGTTGAGAAGCGCGTTGTTTCGTTGTACTATTACCGTTTATTTCTAATTCAACTAGTGCAGAAATAATTTCTTTATATTTTTCTGAAAAAATCCTGATGCTTTTATATTTTGCTGACCATCTCGTTTCACACAATAAAGGAATATTAGGAATGAGTCGCCTTCTTAGTGAGCTCTCTCTGAAGAAGCGTATTATTTCCTTTATGGTTCCACACACATTCCTGACGTCTTGCACTTGGTTGAGATCATTTACAACAAGGTTTAATTTATGTGAAGAACAGTGCACGTATATAGCTTTAGGGTACTTTTCCTGAATGAGTTTAGCCACTCCTGCTATTCTCCCTGACATCACCGAACATCCATCGTATCCCCGACCTACGAGCTTTGACATGTCAACACCGATCTTTGTCAAATAGGATAAGATAGTTTCAGAAACTGCTTCAACATTAAGCTTATTAAGCGGCACAAAACCTAAAAAATTTTCACACACTGTCGTCTTGCCTTCATATTTATTAGTAATAAATCTTAAGCCAAGAGACAACTGTTCAGTTCCTGCAATATCAGCTGTTTCGTCTGCTATTATAGTAAATGCGTAAGAAGCATTAACGTCCTTCACAATTTGTTCTTTCAGTTTTTCAGAGCATAACTGGATCAATTCATTTTGAGTCTGAACAGACGTATATTTTGCATTTTCCGAACACGTTTGAAGATGCTCTTTCTGAATAGAATCACCAGCTTCTGCACGAAAATGAAGCAAATCATGAAAAACTCCAGAATTAGACAATTTTCCTCGCAATGGGAGGTCATGTGTGGCACAAAATATTATGCAAGACAATATAGACGTCAATTTTTCATGGTTAAGTTTAATTCTCTCATGGTATGCACTATCTATTTGTTCCCTTACAGTTAATTTATTGGTCACTGTTTCCATAAAGCTTTTTGAACGGTTAACAGCTTCCCTATGCCATTCTGACTTGATATGATTTTCACACGAAGCATGCATATCTTTGAATTTGGTAAATGGCTTGACTATGAATGAACCCTGAACACCTCTCCGTACAACTGGCCTAAATAGCACACAGTGCCGGCAGATCGCTCCCCGTACGTGTGCCGAGTATACCAGCCAAGATTTGTATTTTTCATGCTCTAGCCAGTTATAAATAAAAGGTCGTTTTTGTCCTTTTTGTAAGTCATTGTGAAAATTGTAAGACTTACCTGGTGTCCAAGGTTCTGTTCTTAATTTTACCCTGTCGTCGTCTGTTAGAGATGCGAGAGAAGCCACGTCCAGGTATCGTCCCACATCTCGATTTGAACTGGAACTAGTAGAGGGTTGAAGTTCTGTAGGATTTTCATTTGTTGATGCAATGCCCGTACCACTTTTTGCTGACTGTGATGAACTAGCACTGTCACTAACACCACAATTCACAACTTGGTGCAGTAGGAGTAAATTACTCTTTTCTTCTGTGTTATCTGTTATTTTCTGGCGTTTAAAGTAATTACATATATCCATCTTATTAACCAAAATAGTGGGCGCGGAGGATAAAGACCCCAGTGTTACTGTGGCAAGTTATCAACTGGCAAGATTGCTATTGACTAAATCAAGCCTGCTGCACTATCTATTCCGTCATTGTTTATGTGTGGAATGTTTATAAACGTGTTTGCTCATCATTGTCGAACCGGATTAAGTTACTCGCTCACTTGCTCAGGTAGTTAGTAGTTTCGTCTTCCTGGTTTGCTTTCATAAGAATTTACGCACGCGTGTGTGTGTTGTTACTTTGTACTCATGCCTTCACTGTATACTGCAGTGTCACAATACACTTACATATAATGTAAACACAGCAACTGGAAGCTGTGGGCAATACTGTATAAAATAACTATCTTGTTCATTATTAATTTGATTAGATTAGTATACAATATATTGTAGGTTTCGTGTTTTATATGTCTGTCGGTAAGAATTTTCATGGACTTGCACTGTAAAAATTTGTGCAAAAATAAAAATATTTTACCTTTGCGGTGCGGTACCACTGTTGATGAGAACAAAATAAACATTTATCACTGTTGTTACGGAGCTATTGTTGACACAATAATTAGTAATTAAAAATTCCTATTTACATTAAAAATGTGAATAGAATCACTGACATAATTTGTAACGCAAACGCTATTAAACAATCGAGCATCTGTTTTGCACGAGTATTCTGAGGAAATATTCTGCGCATCAAATTAAAACAATAGTCTAATAGTAATTGACTGACATTTAATTCATTCATTTCCAGGGGGGCCGCGCCCCCCCCCCCTTGCCCCCCCTTCGCGACGCCCATGCCCCGAGGAAAGATGTTAGTGGTACACCTGGATCGTCTGGCCCGTTACGATGGTGCTGTTCGGGACGACCAGCCTTGAGGAGGGAGCAGTTTCGCCCATTGCATTATTGTCGGCACTACCGCAAAGGAGCCGAAGGGAAGAGACAGAGAATGGCCGCATTGTTGGGGCGCTTGCCGAAAGAGAGAAAGGGATAGAGACTTCTGGAATTTTCTGCTTTGTATTTCACCGCAATAACTGAACTTTCCTGAAGTTTCCAGAATAGTGCCTGGGAGATATAAATAGTGGTAAAGTGTGAGAAGGGACAGTTTTGTGAATTCGGAGCCGTGCTGTTGGTGAATCGGAAAAGACTTTCTTGCTGTTGCAACGAGTGTACAAAGTTACTGTTTACGGAAATAAAAGTGTTTCTTTATCTCGACTACATCTGTCTTCTTTACTTTACACCCACCAAAGTAACAATATATAGTTAAACAATATTTGATTAAAATACTGATACCGTGTTACTCATCTTGTACCCTGCCGTATATGAACAAAAGTATCAGTACTGGTAGTCACTTTTGCACTACTTAAGGAAATGACAGAGGCAATTTTCGTTCCCACAATATATCTAAAACATTGAGATAAGACAAAAAAATTATTACTTCAGAACTCAAAAAGGTAAATAATTGTAAATCTTCAAGAATATTTAGTACAGAACTGTTGTCCAGAGAGCATGATTAATAATCCATGTTATTAAATTTGCTACCATTCCACGTTACAAGCTATTTACCAATACACTTAATAACAAGTACCTACGTAAATGATGAATTATAGCAAAGCCAATTTAACATCTCAAAAAAAAAAAAACAACAAAAACAAAAAAACAAACAAAAAAAAACCTTCACCTGACTAACGGATTGCTCCGGGTGTTAGCATATATTTTTACCCAAAACTTTGTAACGCCTATATAGAAACTGCCCAGAATATATACTGTAGGCTATACTTTATAGTATCAAAAACCCACCATTTGTTTTTTGAGTGTATATTAAACCACTACTTCCGATTCTTCGCAACACGCTGTCACACATGAAAGTTGTAATTGTAATACAACTAATCTGGCATGCAAAGCTTAACATCCGATCCTTTAATTCTGAATGCCAAGTTTTCGAATTATTTCATTGCAAGCATTGCCTTTTAATGCAAAATTTAATAACTCCTTTGAAAATCCTTCCGGATTGATTTCGTTGAGGTTTCCACCCAAAATGACGGCCAATATGCACCCTTAAGTTCGTCGTTCCGTGATAGGACAGTATGCGGCCGCATTGATTACAACGAACGTGCGTCTCCGATAACTTTGTGCAAAACCTCCACACATCTGACACCATTTTTCAGCTAAGTCGCACCACTCCTTTATCTGCTGCAGTAAAACCCGGAATCATGAACGGTTCCTGAACCTATCTCCAGTGTTACGCTGGCACGACCGTCCCGTACACTAAGGCATACAACCTATAATATTGTCACCGCGCCCGCCGCATCTGATTGCCTGCACTGGGGAGGGGGGACCCAGCCAGTCGCCTGCCTGGCCTAACGACCTGCCGCCGACAACAATAGGAGCGTACGAGACAATAGCTATTACATGGCGGCGCGGTTTCTGGACCGTTCCGCCACAGGCACTCCCGAATATTCTACCTCCAGAACTTTCCCTCTGTCTAAGGACATATATAAGTCACTGCCAAGCACCGGACACAAGGTAAAAAGACGTATACGAAGCGTTGAGGAGTCGTGCCGACTAGGAGTTGATTCTGACAGTTCTTATTTGTGATTCGGCAGTTGTTCTGTTGCTCTGAGCTTGTACAAAAGTAATCTGAGTGTAACGTTAGCACTACGCTAACTGACTAAAAGGTAAAAAAGTGTGAATAGCAGTAACTGGTGTTTTCTCCATTTGTTACAATATGAATAGAGCTATAATATAATAGGTGGCGTTGATACAACAGATGAAAGGCGAAAAGAGAGGGGGCGATGGAGCACGTGTGAGAGTGGAGAGACAGTCACTACCAACTCTTCTAAATGCACATAAATAAGAGAAACAAAGAAACCAAAAGCAAGCCATTTTCAAATGCAACGTGATTACCTTCAGATGAATCTTCAAGCGTGTGTTCCAAGCCATCATTATTTGAGTAACGAAGCGAATCCCTAAGTAACTGATTAACCTCTCTATAAGCTAAAAGTCTGTTTAATTTGAATGGCTCTAAACCAACATGATCGTGTTCGTCTTTCACATTCGGTACTTCTGTCTGCTTTAAGTTAGTCCGCACTTGAGCAAGACAAGACTTTCTATGCCTCCATACGATCTCACTTGCAGCCGTTTCACGAATTTTTCGATATTTGTAGAATCCCAGCACTAAGCACGGGAAGCCCCGATTGGTTGCTATTACCTTAAAATCCATTTCACGTTTCACTCTTTGCGTTTGCAGCTGCCACAGGAACGTCACCACCACGAATCGTTTGATTCAACTCACTGAACCGTGATTGCAGCATTTTACGGCCTTGTCAATCACATAGCCAACGGTCTGAGAGAAAGTTTACATTACACAAAGTGTAGTAGTTACTTGAATTGTAAACTATATTAAATATTTCGAGAAAAGTTGTACTTGCTGAAGTAACAGTGGAAGAATTAACACATATTGAAAATATTGTGTTTTCCCAGGTATGATGTAACTGTATAATTATCCAAAAGACACTCACAGCCGCGAATGCCCGCTATTCCATATATGGCGTGGTTTACTGCCTTCACTACAAGGTGTTCTGTGCTTCACATTGTGATTTTGCTATTAAAGAAACCCTCATAAATAAGACGGGGATTGCGTTATAGAATTCGAAGTGCTAATGTATAGTACAGGAACAGATGAGGTAATATAATTAATGTTACTAAATTTTATTTCTCGTAATTTTCAACCCGCTGGTTATAATATTCTTTGTACTTTGATTTGATATGGGTTGTAAATTTAATGTCGTTTGTACCTCCCATTTCAAGTGTCAACAAAGTCTGCTGTGGTTAACCGAGTACTTTAACCTCAAAATGAGTAAGAGAGGAACTCATTCAGGACATGGTGACCCACAGTAAAGTCACTAAGGACTAAAATTGGTTGAATCTCTGCTTGACAATGGGACTTCAAGGTCTGGGAAATTCAGTTTGGAATGAGACTTCACAAGTTAGTAGTATACCTTAAGGGTGTTCACCCAGTATAGTAGTAAGGAGCACTAGCTCGATTCTGATAACTGACCCAACATTTTATGCACACACATACTGGTCACAGCGAAGTGCCTGAGTTTGTAGTGAACTCGCTTGCTATGTGGGCGATCTGGCTTCGATGCTACCTCGCATACCTCTTGTTATTGTTTTAAACATTATAATAACTTTTAAATAAAGTTAATGATCTCAAGGTATTATGAATTAAATCATAAATAATTTTTATTTATGAAATGTCAGTTACAGCTCATTAAAATGTGAATTAAAGTGTTTTATTTTTAAAAATTTGAATAATTTCAAATGCGTCGAAATTTTGATGTATGGAAACATGCACTGCCACAACTTTGGTTTCCTTGTAGAACCAGTGTAATGAAACATAACATTGTCATTTGTATTATTTCCATAGGTTCACAATGTAGCTTATGCTGTAGAATACTGGCCTCAATTATTATTTTACGCTACACTGTCATCTGCTACAGAAGACAAGGGCATGGCCTGTGTGCCTGGAGCGCTGTCAACCAAAGAAACATGAATGCATGGAAAATACCAACACAGCATTACAAAAGTGGCAATACTCAAATGCAGAAAGATGTTTTCAGTGCTAATAAGATTAGTATGTTTCTTAAGCCAAGGCACATATCTTGGTGTAAATGGATTGTGAAATTCAACACTGACAATGCTCAAATTTGCTCAGTACATTTTGGCCCTGAGCACTATCAATGGGACTCAAAATTTAATTATTTGACTTAATGTCACAAAGCCAAGCATTTTACATGCCAATACAGTGCCTGGGTTGTTGATTATGGAACAGCATGGTGACATAGCCACATTTTTTTTAAAAATGTTGCCCCCCCCCCCCCCATGCAAAAGAACTAATATCACTTTTACCGATTACCAAGTAATAGTAATGAGAGGAAGTAGCTGTAATTTCACAAGATCATACCTTTCATGCAAGAAAATATCACTTAATGATTACGAAGTAATAGTAAACACTTGCATATAGGTTTTGAGCTATTCATATTTCCTGTCATTGGCAGCATTTACATGCTATGTGGATTTCATAGTTCCACGGTTGGGAACCTCCACGCGTAGCAACAGTTAAACATAATAGAAGCAGCTTGGCCATAGAACAGATGACCTGGGTTCACTCTTCTACAGGATAACCCACAATATATTCTGTTCAAGTACATTCCCTAATTTCAAAACCTGCTAGAATTATGCCGAATAACAAATCAACATATCTTTCATAGTAATTATTATTTATTTATGCCAGCAAACGTACTTTTGGTGTTTTTAAACTTACAAGCTGTGTGTGGGCAAAGTTTGAGAGGTAGAACTGGAACTTAAAAATTCAATGCCACAACTGGGATTCCGTTTACCGGGCGGGTGCTCTAACCACTGAGCTATTGTGACAAACTGCCAGAATGGCATTAAATTCTCAAACCAGTTCGTATTTCTCCTAGTAAACCACAAAGGCAGTCTCACATCAGAGACAAATTACCCCAATGGTAACTTACTATTGTAAGTACTTTGATCTGCAGATGGTAATTATTATTTATTTATGCCAACAAACTTACTGTTGGTGTTTTTAAACACACAAGCTTTGTGTGGGCAAAGTTTGAGAGGTAGAACTGGAACTTAAAAATTCAATGCCACAACTGGGATTTGAACCGCAGACCTTCCACTTACCGGGCGGGTGCTCTAACCACTGAGCTATTGTGACAAACTGCCAGAATGGCATTAAATTCTCAAACCAGTAAGGCAGTCTCACATCAGAGACAAATTACCTCAATGTTTTTTTTTAATTAACGTCCTCCAACATTGTGTCATCTCAGACGAATGAATGAAATGAAATGGGTGAAATGATGCTCAAATGAGTCCGAGGTCCGTGGAGCTTTAAGTTACCCGACATTCGTCTTCTCAGGGTAGGGAAAACCTCGGAAAGAAACTTTACCCGGATAACTTACCCTAAGCGAACTCGCGACCTCTTGAACGTGAGGCAGACACGCTAACCATCACGCTACCGAGGCGGGCACCCCAATGGTGACTTACTATTGTAAGTACTTTATATCCCAGGATTAAATAACCTTCAGATGGTAATTTTTATTTATTTATGCCAACAAACTTAGCTTCGTCAATGTAAATCAGGACAACCAACATAGAACCATTACTTCCCAGGTCTTCCATATTATAATTAATAATTAATTAATGTTTTCAAACATACAAGGTGTGTGTGGCCAATGTTTAAGAGGTTGAATCAGAAACACCAGCAGTAAGCTTGTTGGCATAAATAATTAATAATTGTATTTACACATTTTATTTCTACCTCTAACATGTGGTATATATTACTGGCACATACCTATTTGAGCTTCTCAATTTGGCTACCTTACTTTGTAGGTCCTTTACAGTTTGATAAAGTAATTGGGCATTGGAATTTACTTGAGAATACCAAATTACCATCATCGCTTTGTCCTACTTTATGTTGTCTGTTGAAATGTAATATAGTTTCACTTATCTGGAAGCAAACCATGGGATGTTACTAATAATTTGTTTCTTCTTCCACAGATTTGCTACTGAAGTTTAAGAACAGAACTGTTCACGAACAACTATAATAAAATGGATATCAAAGAAGAATCTTGTTTCCTGGACTTTTGTTCAGACAATGAGAGAGATACCAAAGACCTTGTTAAGAAAGTTAAGATTGAAACTGTTACAAGTAACAGTGATATCAAACCAGAACTTGAAGAAGATTTCATGTGTTGTATACAGAATGAAGAACACCATCTACTGAGATTTAATGAAACCATGCAAGAAAGTGAAATTGAAACCAAAATAGATATTAAAGAAGAAGATTATTGGCTGGAAAGAGAAGATTCATGTATTAGCAATGATATTAAGGTAAAACTGCATCACATTTCTTCTTTTTTTTTCCTCTTGTTTTCTTACATGTGCAACACTGAGTTATGTAAATATCCGGAGTTTATTTTGTCACAAAGATAGTATATAAAAACTGTGATCAATGCCAAAAATCCAGTCTAGTTTTCTGTAAATGTATTTAACTTCCAAAATGTTACCACAAATGCTACACAAATACAGTTTTCTTCTGTTTGTTAACGAAGTCTACACTCTTTTGGGATATCAAAACTCACCACTATTCTTCTCATAACTTTACTCAGTCCTTTGAGTATCTTTCTTCACTTCCTCTTGCTCCCCTAATCTAATTACTGCATTACAATTACTCACGACGCTTGCTGAGTCTTCATACGACATACTAACAGGACACACATGCACAGCTGTGTTGCACTCACCGATTCATTTCTGTAACTCAGTTCTAAGGCCACCTGGTATACGGGGATGATGTGCAAGCAGACCTTTCTCTACTTCTACCACATATACACTAGAAATGACTCAGCTAAAAGTCTTAAGAATGTTCCCGCCACTTGATTCTGCCACTTCAATTCTTACAGTCACCTACACAGCAGTTGCAGTAGGCACTGCAGCCTAAAGGTGTTTGTCTGCTCACCAGCCTGGCATGTGACTCAAAGCAGCCTGGCGCCATCTCTGCCTCCCCAAGGTTGAGCCTCATGTCACACTGCACCCTCAATGCTAGTCATCTTGACCTGCATCAATTTAGTTGGCCAGATGATCCTGATGTACCACCAACATCTCAGGGCACCCCAAGCGCCTTAAACATCACCATTGTATCACTTCTCCAGGTGGGATGGACCTTGGTAATGTTATTGGGTAGCACCCCTTGATCTGTGTAGGATGATGCCTGCCATCCTGCTTGAAATCTCTGTGGCAACCTTGTTGGTTGTGAGGGGTCTTCCTCAGCTTGCCCTTCACACAAGTGTGTTGGCGTATCTTCCTGCTTACAATGTGAAAACCATTCCCAGTGTTCCATGACCACTGACCTCAATGGTGCAACTTTTCAGTCACCTTGCTCCTGGCGGGCCCAACTAAAACTTCTTACTGGCTCACCCTACTGACCTCCAGATGCTTACTGGAGCTCCAGAGCGTCATCTCATCTTGTCTGACTTGCAGGACCCTCCTGGAAAGGTCAGCCATTGCCTTATGGCTCCTGAGGGCATCCAAACCTAGTATCACCTCCTCATCTACACTTGCAACAAACACCCATAATGCTCTGCCCCAAAGTCAATTCCAGTCAGACCTCCACTGGCAAGGTGCCACCAGATGCTGCCACTATCATGTGGGGTCAATCCAGTTTCCTCGTTGGCATATCCTCCCCACATCTGGTTGAATCACAATCACTGCTGCTCTTGTGTGCAGTTGTACCCAGCACAGCTTCCCCTGCATCCTGCCATCCATGAGGTCATCCTCCATTCCTCTTTTCACAGCACTCAGCATAACCTGATTGGATGGCTCCAATGGTTGCTCCATGTCCCATCCAAGTCGGTTCTTACGTGTTCCTCGCTTGCTCGTAGGCTTTCCTGCCAGCAGTCATTCCTGACATGTCCCAGTTGGCTTTATCACTGAGACACACTAATTCAGGATCTTCAACAATGTCAGTGACCTGGCTCTTGATCTTGTTGTTGTCATATACTTCCTTTCTCCAAGACAGCCACAACTGTCACCTCGGCCATTAGATGCTAACTCTCCAGGTTCGTGCTATCCCGGTCACCCCTGGCCTCTAGTTCCATGATGCTGCCCTCCATGGCCCTAAGACATTCCCCATCGTCTTCCACAATGTCCACACTCCACATGCTAGAGAGGCCTCCCTCCTTCCTGTGGAGTTCTTCCCCATCTTCATGCTGACCAGTTCCCCATCAATATTTGTCAATAGCTCCATCTTCATCTGACACATTTCTGTCTTCATCTTTTCCTTTCTGGAATTCATTCATCTTCACTTCTTCCTCGGTGCCCTTCATTTCAATTTTCATTTCTTCCATCATGGAGTTCGCTGTTGTTACTTCATATCCCAGCCTGTCCATTTCAGATTTCAGTTCTTCCATTCCGGAGTTTGTTATTCATCTCTGTCTTCGTTTCTTCCATCCCAGAGTTTACATTTTCCAATTTTTGTCTCCATCTTTCCCATGCCAATATTCATGTTATTCAATTCAGATTCCATTTCCGGCTCCATTTCTGCCATCCTAGCTAACAGTTTCTTTAGCATTGCCTGTATCGTGGCATTCACATTGCAATGACTCGACTCTTGGTTAGTGTGTTATAGTATTTTCCATTGTAGGGGTTCCTTTATATATAGATAGTTTATGTAGATCTCTGCAAGCTCAGCTTATAGTGCTCAGGTTTCAAACTCAGTAACTTCTTTTACCAAAACATAAAGATCCAGAACCAAATCTGCCAGGTGCTATTCAAGGTCTGAAAATTGTGCTCAGCCAAATGTGAGGGTTAATGCCATAATAAGTAAAGTTATTAAATTGTATAGCTTTATAACAGCTGTTGGTTGGAAAAGTCATTAGCACAAGTCCAACCAGACATGTGATGTACTTACAGCAGTTGGTGTGATCACAAAAGGCAACACTGAATTGCAGGACTTTAAAAGACAGTGGAAGGAGACAGTCTGTGTCTTCTGGATCCTCACCATAGAAATGTCTCTACAGTGGGTGTTCAGCTTTGCACCATTTTCCTTATGCAGATATATGAGCCTGAGATACTGCCAGTAATTTCTGCATTTTGCCATCTCTCAGTAGAGCATTTGCATTAAGTGTAAATATTTTCTGTATTATAGTTCAAGTTAATGTTTTAGTCGAATAGCTAGTTAGGTAAGGGTATAAATATCTATGTGCATTATTTCTTGGGAGAAGGGGAATTTATTCAGGTTTATTAACTCAGTACTCAATTTTATATTATATTCTTTTGCAATATGTTTGTTCTTATTAAGGCCTGGATTTTCATTCACTGTCAAACCTAAAAATATGTATGAATTCATGCACTATCATGTATACAAATATGCACAACAAAGAGCAAAACATGCCTATCAGAGTTCTACAGTGTAGTGCTATTCATTTTATCCTCTTTTGAAATGAACAAATGTTTCCAAATTATGCTCTTTTAAACTCATGTGATTATCAATAAGAACATTCTTGAAAGCTGAAAATTATCTTTCTACTTCACAAGAAGTGAAAGATGCATTACTCAAGAAAAGAAATATGACTGAGGGTTAAGTAAACTTCAATTTCTTGTATTTTTTTCACAAATTACATCTTTCACTAATTTCATGACTTTCAGATCAGGATTTGAAGTAAAAAGATACTTTAATAATTTCATATAACTTTGTTATTTCGGCAGGCAACATACTATAGTTGATTTTATGTGGACTAGCTCCTGTTGCACACTTCTCATTACACACTGCATGTGCATGTTTAATGCAAGCTGCATCGTTGTCTGCAAAACTGTCTACAACATAAAATTGGCGAATATTCAATTTAATAAAAAGTAAAATCTCACGATTAAATTGCTTTATCTTAAACTATTAACCATTTCCATTTTCTTTATTACTGCTCTGCCTCTTATATAATGACCACCTCCATCGCATTGACGCCACCACCACCACCCCACCACCACCATTACCACTACCAACACCAACATTAACATGAACGTCTGGCTTGTTCTGGTTTCATAGAAGTTAGAATTGATTGAGTCCATCTCTTTTGCGGGCAACTTACTCTACCTCTGCTGCAAGGTCTATAATTCATTAACAGTTTTGTGGCAAAGTCTTTCAACATTCTACCCATGTGCTCTTTCCAGCTATGTTTAACTGCACAATTCTTTCTGTAAGCATAAATATGTTCAGTTTATATCCTTGCTTCCTTTTTGTCTTGAAGCATACAGCCCACAACACTTCTCAGAAACCTGGAGACATTTGAACTCTGAAATACATTTGTTCTTAATTATTAAAACAAGTGGTGTATAAAGCTAACTATTTGAATTAAAGTCTTCTTTAAACTATTCCCTTTAATTTTTACACATAAAATATTTAAATTCATTTGAAGTTGTTATAATTTACAACTGAATTAAAAGCACCACTGGGGAAATACTAAGGGCAGAAGTACATTAAATTCCTTACCTCTCAAACAGGCACCATATCTCTTGTAGTTTTGTTGCAGCTTTTTTATATAATGCGGACAGCGATAAGCTTTTTACCTCTGCCTCATATTCAATGGGTGGCAGATAAAAGTGGTAAGGGCTAATGTTCTTTTTAATTAAAATCCAGATTCTGCCAAAATTAGTTTTATTTTATGGTAAATAAAGAAAAATGAAAACACATAATCACCTTGTATCAGAACAGCACTTCCTGTCTGTCTGTCTGTGTGACACCAAATAATGAAAACACGTTACCACCCTGTCTCACAACAGAGCTCCCTGTCTATCTGTCTGTCTGTCTGATACAATATAATGAAAACACATTACCACCTTGTCTTACAACAGTGCTCCCTGTCTGTCTGTCTGTCTGTCTGTCTGTCTGATACAAAATAATGAAAACAGATTAGCACCTTGTATCACTACACTGCTGACAGTCTGTCTGCCTGATAAAATATAATAAAAACACATTACCACCTTGACTCACAACGGTGCTCCCTGTCTGTCTGTCTGATAAAATAATGTAGACACATTATCACCTTGTATCAGAACAGAACTCTCTGTCTGTGTGTCTGTGTGATACAAAATAATGAAGACACCTTATATCAGAATAGAGATGCCTGTCTCTTGTTCTGTCTGTGTGATGCAAATTAATGTAAACTTAGTACCACCTTGTATCAATACAGCGCTCGCTGTCTGTCTATCTGTCTGATACAAAATAATGAAAACACAAAACCACCTTGTTTCACAACAGTGCTCCCTGTCTGTCTGTCTGTCTGCTACAAAATAATGAAGACACATTACTACCTTGATTCAGAACAGAGCTCTCTGTCTGTCTGTGTGATACAAAATAATGAAAACTCATTGCCACATTGTCTCACAACAGTGCTGCCAGTCTGTCCATCTGTCTGTCCTTCTGAAACAAAATTATGAAAACACGTTACTACCTTGTCTCACATCAGTGCTCCCTGTCTGTGTGTCTGTCTGATACAAAATTATGAAAACACATTACCACCTTGTCGGGCAACGGTGATCCCTGTCTGTCTGATACAACATAATCAAAACATATTACCACGTTCTATCAAAACAGTGCTCCCTGTCTGACTGTCTGTCTGATAAAGAATAATGAAAACACATTATCACTTTGTATCAAAACAGCACTCCCTGTCTGTCTGTCTGTCTGTCTGTCTGAGACAGAATAATGAAAACACATTATCACCTTGCATCAGAACAGCGCTCCCTGTCTGTCTGTCTGTCTGTCTGTCTGATACGGAATAATGAACAGACATTATCACATTGTATCAGAACAGCGCTCCTGTCTGTCTGTCTGATACAGAATAATGAAAACACGTTACCACCTTGTATCAGAACAGAGCTCTCTGTCTGGCTGTGTGTCTGATACAAAACAATGAAGACACATTACCACCTTGTCTCACAACAGTGCACCCTGTCTGTCTGTCTGTATGATAAAAATAATGTAGACAAATTACCACCTTGTATCAGAACAGAGCTCAGAGCTCTCTGTCTGTCTGTGTGTCTGTCTGATACAAAGTAATGAAGACACCTTGTATCAGAACAGAGCTTCCTAACTCTCGGTCTGTCTGTGTGAGGCAAATTAATGTAAACACAGTACCACCTTGTATCAATACAGTGCTCGCTGTCTGTCTATCTGTCTGATACAAAATAATGAAAACACATAACCTCCTTGTCTCACAACAGTGCTTCCTGTCTGTCTGTCTGTCTGATACAAACTAATGAAGACACATTACCACCTTGTAACAGAACAGAGCTCTCTGTCGGTCTGTCTGTCTAATAAAAAATAATAAAGACACATTCCCAACTTGTATCAGAAAAGAGCTATCTGCCTGTCTGTGTGTCTGATACAAAACAATGAAGACACATTGCCACCTTGTCCCACAACAGTGCTGCCAGACTGTCTATCTGTCTGTCTATCTGATACAAAATAATGAAAACACGTTACCACATTGTCTCACATCAGTGCTCCCCGTCTGTGTGTCTGTCTGATACAAAATAATGAAGACACATCAGCACATTGTATCAGAACGGAGCTCTTTGTCTGGCTGTTTGTCTAGATACAGAATCATGAAGACACATTACCCCCTTGTATCAGAACAGAGCACCCTGTCTCTCCGTCTGTCTGTCTGATACAAAATAATGAAAACACATTACCCCCTTGTATCAGAACAGAGCACCCGGTCTCTCTGTCAGTCTCTCTGAACCAAAATAATGAAAACATTTTACCACCTTGTATCAGAACATGGCTCCCTGTCTGACGGTCTGATGGAAAATAATCAAAGCACATTACCACCTTCTCTCAATACATTGCTCCCTGTCTGTCTGTCTGTCTGTCTGTCTGATACAAAATAATGAAGACACATTACCACGTTATATCAGAACAGAGCTCCCTGTCTCTCTGTCTGTCTGATACAAAATAATGAAAACACATTACCACCTTGTATCAGAACAGAACTCTCTGTCTGTCTGTGTGTCTGTCTGTCTGATACAAAATAATGAAGACACCTTGTATCAGAACAGAGATTCCTGTCTCTTGGTCTCTTATGTGATGCAAATTAATGTAAACACAGTACCATCTTGTATATATACAGAGCTCGCTGTCTGTCTATCTGTCTGATACAAAATAGTGAAAATACAAAACCACCTTGTCTCACAACAGTGCTCCCTGTCTGTTTGTCTGTCTGTCTGTTACAAAATAATGAAGACACAAAACCACCTTGTCTCACAACAGTGCTCCCTGTCTGTCTGTCTGTCTGTCTGTTACAAAATAATGAAGACACATTACCACCTTGTATCAGAACAGAGCTCTCTGTGTGTCGGTCTGATAAAAGATAATGAAGACACATTCCCACCTTGTATCAGAACAGCGCTGCCTGTATGTGTGTCTGTCTGATATAAAATTACCACCTTCTCTCAGAACAGAGCTCTCTGTCTGGCTGTGTGTCTGATACAAAATAATGAAAAAACATTACCACGTTGTATCAGAACAGAGCTCTCTGTCTCTCTGTCTGTCTGATACAAAATAATGAAAACACAGTACCACCTTGTATCAATACAGCGCTCGCTGTCTGTCTATCTGTCTGTCTGATACAAAATAATGATAACATATGACGACCTTGTCTCACAAAGTGCTTCCTGTCTGTCTGTCTGTCTGATAAAAATAATGTAGACACATTACCACCTTGTATCAGAACAGAGCTTCCTAACTCTCGGTATGTCTGTGTGATGCAAATTAATTTAAACACAGTACCACCTTGTATCAATACAGCGCTCGCTGTCTGTCTATCTGTCTGAAACAAAATAATTAAAACCTATAACCACCTTGTCTCACAACAGTTCTCCCTGTCTGCCTGTGTGACTGTCTGTCTGATACAAAATAATGGAGACACATAGCCACCTTGTATCAGAACAGAGCACTCTGTCTGTCTGTGTGATACAAATTAATGAAAACACGTTACCACCTTGTCTCACAACAGTGATCCCTGTCTGTGTGTCTGGCTGATACAAAATAATGAAGACACATCAGCACTTTGTATCAGAACAGAGCTCTCTGTCTGGCTGTGTGTCTGATACAAAATCAGGAAGCCACATTACCACCTTGTATCAGAACAGAGTACGCTGCCTCTCTGTCTGTCTGATACAAAATAATGAAAACACATTACCACCTTGTATCAGAACAGAGCTCACTGTCTGGCTGTTTGTCTGATACAAAATAATGAAGACACATTACCACCTTGTATCAGAACAGGGCTCCCTGTCTGTCTGTCTGTCTGTCTGATGGAAAATAATCAAAGCACATTACCACCTTGTATCAATACAGCGCTCCCTGTCTGTCTGTCTGTCTGTCTGTCTGATATAAAATAATGAAGACACATTACCACCTTGTCTCACAACAGTGTTCCCTGTCTGTCTGTCTGTCTGTCTGTCTGTCTGTTACAAAATAATGAAGACACATTACCACCTTTTATCAGAACAGAGCTCTCTGTGTGTCTGTCTGATAAAAAATAATGAAGACACATTCCCAACTTGAATCAGAACAGAGCTCTCTGTCTGTCTGTGTGATACAAAATAATCAAAACACATTGCCACCCTGTCTCACAACAGTGCTGCCAGTCTGTCCATCTGTCGGTCTGTCTGATACAAAATAATGAAAACACGTTACTACCTTGTCTCACAACAGTGCTCCCTGTCTGTGTGTCTGATACAAAATAATCAAAACATTTTACCACGTTCTATCAGAACAGTGCTCCCTATCTGTCTGTCTGTTCTGCTACAGAATAATGAAAACACATTATCACTTTGTATCAAAACGGCACTCCCTGTCTGTCTGTCTGTCTGAGACAGAATAATGAAAACACATTATCACCTTGCATCAGAACAGCGCTCCCTGTCTGTCTGTCTGCCTGTCTGTCTGATACGGAATAATGAAAACACATTATCACCCTGTCTCAGAACAGTGCTCCCTGTCTGTCTATCTCATAAAAATAATGTAGACACATTACCACCTTGTATCAGAACAGAGCTCTCTGTCTGTCTGTGTGTCTGTCTGATACAAAATAATGAAGACACCTTGTATCAGAACAGAGCTTCCTATCTCTCGGTCTGTCTGTGTGATGCAAAGTAATGTAAACACAGTACCACCTTGTGTCAATACAGCACTCGCTGATTGTCTATCTATTTGATACAAAATAATGAAAACACATAACCACCTTGTCTCACAACAGTGCTCTCTGTCTGGCTGTGTGTCTGATGCAAAATAATGAAGACACCTAGCCACCTTGTGTCAGAATAGAGCTCTGTGTCTGTCTGTCTGTCTTTGTGTCTGTCTGTATGTCTTTCTGATAAAAAATAATGAAGACACATTCTCACCTTGTATCAGAACAGAGCTCTCTGACCTTCTGTGTGACACAAAATAATGAAAACACATAGCCACCTTGTCTCACAAAAGTGCTGCCTGACGGTCTATCTGTCTGTCTGACTGATACAAAATAATGAAGACACATCACCACTTTGTATCAGAACAGAGCTCTCTGTCTGTGTGTGTGTCTGATACAAAATAATGAAAACTCATGATCACCTTGTTTCGCAGTAGTGCTCCCTGTTTGTCTGTCTGATACAAAATAATGAAGACACATTAGCAACTTGTCGCACAGCAATGCCCTCTGTCTGTCAGTCTGTCTGTCTGATGCAAAATACTGAACACATTATCACCTCGTATCATAACAGAGCTCCCTGTCTCTCGGTCCGTCTGATACACAATAATGAAAACACATTACCACCTTGTCGCACAACAGTGGTCTATGTCTGTCTGTCTGTCTGTCTGATTAAGATACTGAATATATTATCATCTTGTATCAGAACAGAGCTCCCTGTCTCTGTGTCTGTCTGTCTGGTACAAAATAATGTAAACACATTACCACCGTGAATTAATACAGCGCTCTCTGTCTGTCTGTCTGTCTTATTCAGAATAATGAAAACACATTACCCCTTGTATCAGAACAGGGCTCACTGTCTGTCAGTCTCATAGAAAATAATGAAAACACATTAGCCGCTTGTATCAGAACAGAGCTCCCTGTCTGTCTGTCTATCTGAGTGATACAAAATAATGAAAACACTTTACCACCTTGTATCAGAACAGAGCTCTCTGTCTGGCTGTGTCTGATAAAAAATAATGAAGACACATTACCACCTTCTATCAGAACAGGGCACCCTGTCTCTCTGTCTGTCTGAACCAAAATAATGAAAACACATTACCACCTTGTATCAGAACAGGGATCCCTGTCTGTCGGTCTGATGGAAAACAATCAAAGCACGTTACCCGTTTGTATCAGAATAGCACTACCAGCCTGTCTGCCTTATACAAAATAGTGAAAACACATTACCACGTTGTATCAGAACAGAGCTTCCACTCTCTGTCTGTCTGTCTGTCGGT
Source organism: Tenodera sinensis (assembly GCA_030765045.1). Lineage (NCBI taxonomy): Eukaryota > Metazoa > Arthropoda > Insecta > Mantodea > Mantidae > Tenodera > Tenodera sinensis. The sequence continues at coordinate 65,708,476 of CM060974.1, read as the reverse complement.
CTGTCTGTCTGATACAAAATAATGAAATCACACTACCAGCTTGTATCAGAACAGCGCTCACAGGCTGTCTACCTGATACACAATAATGAAAACACATTATCACTTTCTATCAGAACAGAGCTCCCTGTCGCTCTGTCTGTCTGTCTGATACAAAATAATGAAAACACAGTACCACCTTCTATCAATACAGCGCTCCCTCTCTGTATATCTGTCTGTCTGATACAAAACTATGAAAACACATAACCACCTTATCCCACAACAGCACTCCCTGTCTGTCTACCTGTCTGTCTGATACAAACTAATGAGAACATGTTACCACCTTGTCTCAGAACAGTGCTCCCAGTCTGTCTGGCACAAAACAATGAAAACAAGTTACCACCCTGTCTCACAACAGTGCTCTCTGTCTGTCTGTCTGTCTGTCTGTCTGTCTGTCTGTCCATCGGTCTGATACAAAATAATGAAAACATGTTACCACAACAGTGCTACCTGACTGCCTGTCTCACTGCCTGGTTGTCGGTCTGTCTGTCTGATACAAAATAATGAAAACAGATTTCCACCTTGTCTCACAACAGCGCTCCCTGTCTGTCTGTCTGTGTGTCTGTTAAAAATAATGAAGACACATTACCACCTTGTATCAGAACAGGAATCCCTGTCTGTCTGTCCATCTCTCTGATAGAAAACAATGAAAACAGATTTCCACGTTCTCTCACAACATTGCTCTCTGTCTGTCTGTTGGTCTGATCCAAACTAATAAAATACTTGTATCAGAACAGGGCTCCCTGTCTGTCTGTCTGATGGAAAATTATGAAAACACATTACCCATTTGTATACGAAGAGCGCTCCCAGCCTGGCTGTCTAATACAAAATAATGAAAACACATTACCACGCTTTATGAGAACAGGGTTCCCTGTCCATCTGATACAAACTAATGAAAATACATTAGCACCCTGAGTCACAACAGTGCTCTCTGTCTGTACATTGGTCTGATACAAAATAATAAAAACACTTGTATCAGAACAGGGCTCCCTGTCTGTCTGTCTGTCTGATACAAAATAATGAAAACACATTACCATGATGTATCAGAAGAGAGCTCACTGTCTGGCTGTCTGGTACAAATTAATGAAAATACATTACCTCCCTGTATCAGAAGAGGGATCCCTATTTGTATGTCTGATACTAAATAATGGAAACACGTCACAACCTTGTCTCACAAAAGTACTCTCTGTCTGTCTGATACTAAATGATAAAGACACATTACCACGTTGTATCAGAACAGGGCTCCCTGTCTGTGTGTCTGTCTGTCTGATATAAAATAATGAAAACACATTACCATCTTGTATCACCACAGTGCTCCCTGTCTGTTGGATACAAAATAATGAAAACACATTACCATCTTGTATCACCTCAGTGCTTCCTGTCTTTCTGTCTGATACAAAATAATGAAAACACATTACCACCTTGTATCAGAACAGGGCATCCTGTCTGTCTGTCTGATGGAAAATAATCAAAGCACATTACCCGTTTGTATCAGAACAGCGCTCCCAGCTTGTCTGTCTGATACAAAATAATGAAAACACATTAACACATTGTATCAGAACAGAGCTCCCTGTCTCTCTCTCTGACTGTCTGTCTGTCTGACACAACATAATGAAAACACATTACCACCTTGTATCAGAACAGTGCTCCCAGTCTGTCTGTCGGTCTGTCTGATACAAAATAATGAAGAGACATTACCACCTTGTGTCACAACAGTGCTCCCTGTCTGTCTGTGTGTCTGTTAAAAATAATGAAGACACATTACCACCTTGTATCAGAACATAGCTCTCTGTCTGTCTGTGTGTCTGTCTGATACAAAATAATGAAGACACCTTGTATCAGAACAGCGCTTCCTATCTCTCGGTGTGTCTGTGTGATACAAATTAATGAAAACACAGTACCACTTTGTATCTATACAGCGCTCGCTGTCTGTCTATCTGCTCTGATACAAAACAATGAAAACACATAACCACCTTGTCTCACAACAGTGCTCCCTGTCTGTCTGTCTGTCTGATAAAAAATAATGAAGACACATTACCACCTTGTATCAGAACAGAGCTCTCTGTCTGTCTGTGTGATACAAAATAATGAAAATACATTACCACGTTGTATCAGAACAGCGCTCCCTGTCAGTCTGTCTTTCTGATACAAAATAATGAAAACTCATTACCACCTTGTATCAGAACAGCGCTCCTGTCTGTCTGTGTGATACAGAATAATGAAAACACGTTATCATCTTGTAGCAGAACAGTGCTCCCTGTCTCTCTGTCTGTCTGTCTGATACCAAATAATAAAAACACATGATCACCTTTTTTCACACTAGTGCTCCCTGTTTGTCTGTCTGATAAAAATTAATGACGACACATTACCACCTTGTCGCACAACAATGCTCTCTGTCTGATGCAAAATACTGAACACATTATCACCTTGTATCATAACAGAGCTCCCTGTCTCTCTGTCTGTCTGATACAAAATAATGAAAACACATCACCACCTTGTCGCACAACAGTGCTCTATGTCAGTCTGTCTGTCTGTCTGTCTGATTAAGATACTGAATATATTATCATCTTGTATCAGAACAGAGCTCCCTGTCTCTGTGTCTGTCTGTCTGGTACAAAATAATGTAAACACATTACCACCGTGTATTAATACAGCGCTCTCTGTCTGTCTATCTGTCTGTGTTATTCAGAATAATGCAAACACATTACCCCTTGTATCAGAATAGGGCTCACTGTCTGTCAGTCTCATAGAAAATAATGAAAACACATTACCCGCTTGTATCAGAAAAGGGCTCCCTGTCTGTTAGTCTGTCTGTCTGATGGAAAATAATCAAAACACATTACCCGTTTGTATCAGAACAGAGCTCCCAGCCTGTCTGCTGATATATAATAATGAAAACACATTGTCACGTTTTATCAGAACAGAGCTCCCTGTCTCTCTTTCTGTCTGTCTGTCTGATACCATATAATGAAAACAGATTACCACGTTGTATCAGAACAGGGCTCGCTGTCTGTCTGTCTGATACAAAATAATGAAAACAAGTTAACACTTCGTATCTCAATAGTGCCCCTGTCTGGTAGCCTGGCTGCCTGTGTGTCTGTCTGTCTGTTACAAAATAATGAAAACACATTATCACCTTGTCTCGCAATAGTGCTGCCTGTCTGTCTGATACAAAATAATCAAAACATATTACCATGTTGTATCAGAACAGCGCTCCGTGTCTGTCTGTCTGATACAGAATAATGCAAACACATTATCACTTTGTATCAGAACAGCGCTCCCTGTCTGTCTGTCTGTCTGTCTGTCTGTCTGTCTGTCTGTCTGTCTGATGAAAAATAATCAAAGCACATTACCCGTGTGTAGCAGAACAGCGCTCCCAGCTTGTCTGTCTGATACAAAATAGTGAAAACACATTACCACGTTGTAACAGAACAGAGCTCCCTGTCTCTCTGTCTGTCTGTCTGATACAAAATAATGAAAACACTTTACCACCTTGTATCAGAACAGCGCTCCTGTCTGTCTGTGTGATACAGAATAATGAAAACATGTTATCATCTTGTGGCAGAACAGAGCTCCCTGTCTCTCTGTCTGTCTGTCTGATACAAAATAATGAAAACACTTTACCACCTTGTATCAGAACAGCGCTCCTGTCTGTCTGTGTGATACAGAATAATGAAAACATGTTATCATCTTGTGGCAGAACAGTGCTCCCTGTCTCTCTGTCTGTCTGTCTGATACAAAATAATAAAAACACATGATCACCTTGTTTCACACTAGTGCTCCCTGTTTGTCTGTCGGATAAAAATTAATGAAGACACATTACCACCTTGTCGCACAACAATGCTCTCTGTCTGATGCAGAATACTGAACACATTATCACCTTGTATCATAACAGAGCTCCCTGTCTCTCTGTCTGTCTGATACAAAATAATGAAAACATATCACCACCTTGTCGCACAACAGTGCTCTATGTCAGTCTGTCTGTCTGATTAAGATACTGAACATATTATCATCTTGTATCAGAACAGAGCTCCCTGTCTCTGCGTCTGTATGTCTGATACAAAATAATGTAAACAGATTACCACCGTGTATTAATACTGCGCTCTCTGTCTGTCTGTCTTATTCAGAATAATGAAAACACATTACCCCTTGTATCAGAACAGGGCTCACTGTCTGTTAGTCTGTCTGTCTGATACAAAATAATGAAAACACGTTACCACCTTGTATCAGAACAGTGCTCCCTGTCAGTCTGTCTGTCTGATACAAAATAATAAAAACACATTACCACCTTGTATCAGAAGAGCGCTCCCTTACTTTCTGTATGTCTGTCTGTATATCGGTCTGATAATAAATAATGAAAACATGTTACCACCTTGTATCAGAACAGTGCTCCCTGTCTGTCTGTCTGTCTGTCTGTCTGTGTGATAGAAAATAATGAAAGCACATTACCACCTTGATTCAGAACAGTGCTCCCTGTCTGTCTGTCTGTACGTCTGTCTGTGGGACTGATAAATAATAATGAAAACAGATTCCCACCTTGTTTCACAGCAGTGCTCTCTGTGTATCTGATTCAAAACACTGAAAACACATTAACACCTTGCCTCACAACAGGGCTCTATGTCTGTCTGTCTGTCTGTCTGTCAGTCTGATCCAAAATAAGGTAAACACGCTACCACCTTGTATCACAACAGTGCTCCCGGTCTGTTTTCCTGCCTGTCTACCTGTGTGTCTTTCTGATACAAAATAGTGAGAACACATTACCACCGTGATTCAGAACAGGGCTCCCTGTCTGTCTGTCTTTCTGATACAAAATAATGAAAATACATTACCACGTTGTATCAGAACAGCACTCCCTGTCTGTCTGTCTTTCTGATACAAATAAATGATGACACATTACCACCTTCTACCAGAACAGGGCTCCCTGTTTTCTGTCTGTCTGATGGAAAATTATCAAAGCACATTATCCGTTTGTATCAGAACAGCGCTCCCAGCTTGTCTGTCTCATACAAAATAGTGAAAACACATTACCACGTTGTAACAGAACAGAGCTCTCTGTCTCTCTGTCTGTCTGTCTGATACAAAATAATGAGCACACTTTACCACCTTGAATCAGAACTGGGCTCCCTGTCTGTCTGCCTGTTGGAAAAGAAGCAATGCACATTACCCGTTTGTATCAGAACAGCGCTCCCAGCTTGTCTGTCTGATACAAAATAGTGAAAACACATTACCACGTTGTAACAGAACAGAGCTCCCTGTCTCTCTGTCTGTCTGATACAAAATAATGAGAACACTTTACCACCTTGAGTCAGAACTGGGCTCCCTGTCTGTCTGCCTGTTGGAAAATAATCAAGGCACATTACCCGTTTGTATCAGAACAGTGCTCCCAGCCTGTCTGCTGATATATAATAATGAAAACACATTATCACGTTGTATCAGAACAGAGCTCCCTGTCTCTCTGTCCGTCTGTCTGTCTGATACAATATAATGAAAACACATTACCACGTTGTATCAGAACAGGGCTCGCTGTCTGTCTGTCTGATACAAAATAATGAAAACAAGTTAACACTTCGTATCTCAATAGTGCCCCTGTCTGGTAGCCTGGCTGCCTGTGTGTCTGTCTGTCTGATACAAAATAATGAAAACACATTATCACCTTGTCTCGCAACAGTGCTGCCTGTTGGCCTGATACAAAATAATCAAAACATATTGCCACGTTGTATCAGAACAGCGCTCCGTGTCTGTGTGTCTGATACTGAATAATGAAAACACATTATCACTTTGTATCAGAACAGCACTCCCTGTCTGTCTGTCTCTCTGATACTCAATAATGAAAACACATTATCACCTTGTATCAGAACAGCGCTCCTGTCTGTCTATGTGATACAGAATAATGAAAACACGTTATCATCTTGTAGCAGAACAGTACTCCCTGTCTGTCTGTCTTTCTGATACAAAATAATGAAAATACATTACCACCTTGTATCAGAAAAGCGCCCCCTGTCTGTCTGTTTGTCCTTCTGATACAAAATAATGAGAGCACATTACCACCTTGTCTCACAGCAGTGCTCCCTGTCTGATAAAAAGCAATGAAAATAGAGTACTACCTTGTATCAGAACAGCATTTGCTGTCTGCCTGTCTGTCTGTCTGTCTGTCTTTCTGATACAAAATAAGGAAAGCACATTACCACCTTGTCTCACAACAGTGCTGCCTGTCTGCCTGATACTAAATGATGAAGACACATTACCACCTTGTTTCAGAACAGCGCTTCCAGTCTGTCTGTCTGATACAAAATAATTAAACCACATTAGCATCTTGTCTCACATCAGTGTTCCCTGTCTGATACAAAATAATGAAAGCACATTACCACCTTGTCTCACAACAGTGCTCCCTGTCTGTCTGATACAATATAATGAAAGTACATTCCCACCTTGTATCAGAACACTGCTCTCTGTCTGTCTGTCTGATACAAAATAATGAAAACACATTACCACCTTGTATCAGAACAGTGCTCTCTGTCTGTCTGTCTGTCTATCTGTCTGTCTGTCTGTCTGGTACAAAATAATGAAAACACGTTACCACCTTGTATCAGATCAGTGCTCTCTGTCTGTCTGTCTGTCTGTCTGTCTATCTGTCTGTGTGTCGGATACAAAGTAATGAAAACACATTACCACCTTGTATCAGAACAGTGCTCTCTGTCTGATAGAAAATAATGAAAACACGTTACCACCTTGTATCACAACAGTGCTCTCTGTCTGTCTGTCTGTCTGTCTGTCTGTCTGTCTATCTGTCTGTCTGTCTGACACAAAATAATGAAAACACGTTACCACTTTGTATCACAACAGTGCTACCTGTCTGCCTGTCTGCCTGCCTGGTTGTCTTTCTGTCTGATATAAAATAATGTTAACAGATTTCCACCTTGTCTCACAACAGTGCTCCCTGTCTGTCTGATACAAAATAATGAAAACACATTAGGACCCTGAGTCACAACAGTGCTCCCTGTCTGTCTGTTGGTCTGATACAAAATAATAAAAACACGTTATGACTTTGTATCAGAACAGGAAACCCTGTCTGTGTTTCTAATGGAAAATTATGAAAACACATTACCCGTTTGTATCAGAAGAGCACTGCCAGCCTGTCTGTCTGATTCAAAATAATGAAAACACATTACCGCGGTTATCAGAACAGGGCTCCCTCTCTGTCTGTCTATGTGTCTGTCTGATACAAAATAATGAAAACACATTACCATCTCGTATCACAACAGTGCTCTCTGTCTGTCTGATACAAAATAATGAAAACACATTACCACCTTGTATCACAACAGTGCTCTCTGTCTGTCTGTCTGATACAAAATAATGAAAACACATTACCACGGTTATCACAACAGTGCTCCCTGTCTGTCTGTCGGTCTGATACAAAATAATAAAAACACGTTATCACTTTGTATCAAAACAGGAAACCCTGTCTGTGTTTCTAATGGAAAATTATGAAAACACATTACCCGTTTGTATCAGGAGAGCGCTGCCAGCCTGTCTGTCTGATACAAAATAATGAAAACACATTATCACGGTTATCAGAACAGGGTTCCCTGTCTGTCTGTCTGTTACAAAATAATGAAAATACATTACCACCATGGCTCACAACAGTGCTCTCCTTCTATGTGATACTAAATGATGAAGACACGTTACCACCTCGTATCAGAACAGGGCTCCCTGTCTGTCTATCTGTCTGTCTGTCTGATACAAAATAATGAAAACACATTACCATCTTGTCTCACAACAGTGCTCCCTGTCTGTCGGATACAAAGTAATGAAAACACATTAGATTAGATTAGATTGCGTTCTGTAGGTTCAATGATGGCCAGTCAGACCTTGAACATAGAACATGTGAAAAGCATTTACAATGAAATGCATAAAAAACATGCAAAACATGTATAGGTTTCATGTTTTGCTGTTAAAGTACGAGATGAAGATAATACTTCTAGTGCATTGACACTTACATAGTTATTATACATGTACAAAATCATGTTACTTGGCTTTTACAGGCTGTGTCATTGCTTCAATGTTTACATTTTTGCTTGTATGAAAAAGCAGTCCAAATTTATAGCTAAGTAATACATTCTAACATGTTACACATGTACATTTAGCTTATTAGTAAACAATATTCTTACTCATGTGTTAAGTGTGTCAAATTTAAGATAAGCGACCTTAAAATATTAACTGTGCACATTAATCATAGCATACCTATTTTAATTCTTACATAGTATGTAATGTACAGAGTAGACAACATTTCAATTATGTTCATATATACAGAATATCTATTTACATCCTTACTTTTACATAAAGCGTGTCCAACATGATTGTTCAAATATACATTTTCAAAATATCAACAAACATATTAACACTGTTACTTAATATTGGAACTTAAATTGTAATCAATTAGTTGGCTTTTTGTAGCCTGCACGTCATTATTGTATTTTCAGCTACCCTTGTTATACTTAATTCCCTAATTGGTACCTATCGAACAATACAACTGATCTGACATTAGGCTGATTATTGATTTAAATATTCCTCTACAGAATAAAATGACTTATCACAGAGATACTCTTTGAGGGAAGCTTTAAAAACTCTGAAATTGCTAACATTTTCCTTTAGATTACTGGGGAGAGCATTAAATATTTTAATTGTTTCACAATAAACACCTTTCTGGAAGCAAGAGAGTTTGGCATTGGGACGATGTATATTTCTTTTTTGCCTAGTGTTAAACGTATGAATTTCCATGTTAGTTGTAAAGCAATTCTGGCTATTAGCATAAAATTTTAAAATAGATAGTATATATACGCAAGGTAAGGTTAATATACCCAGTTTCCGAAATAGATCTCTACATGAATGCCTTCTATGGGTGTTGCATATTATTCGTATAACCTTCTTTTGTATTAGGAATATGTTCTTACTGTACACTGAATTTCCCCAGGACATTATTCCATATTCCATAATGGAGTTAAAATAAGCGAAATAAACTAACTTCAGTGTGTCAATCATGTGGAAGTTAACCAGAGATCGAATGGCATAACATGCTGCATTAAGCTTAGGAGTAATGTAATTAATATGTGACTTCCAATCCAGGTGGTTGTCTACTTGGAGACCTAGAAATTTTAGCTCATTAGGTTGTTCCAGTCAAATATCATTGATTCCTATTTCTATATGGGTATGTGGTGAACGATTAGTTATGAATTTAATGAATTTTGTTTTTTCAAGGTTTACTGACAGTTTGTTTGCTTTAAACCAATTTGATATGCAGTTTAGTACATAATTTAATTTGATAACGCACTCACTTAAAATTTTGCTTTTCACGAGGACACTGGTATCATCTGCAAATAGATAGATACTGGAAATGTTATTTATGTATAGTGGGAGGTCATTTATGTAGATTAAAAATAATAGAGGCCCCAATATTGATCCCTGGGGAACGCCATGTTTAATTGATTTCCAATCCGATGTGTTGTTTTTATACTGGTTGGGATTGCTGATTTCGACCCTTTGTTTTCTTCCTTTTAAGTATGATATAAACCAATTTAGATTTTCATTTTTTATCCCACAGAACTGTAGTTTTCCTATCAAAATTTCATGGTTTACACAATCAAATGCTTTTGCTAGATCACAAAAAATGCCACCCACATGCATACTATCATTTAACGCTGTCAACACTTCATGAGAGAGTTTGTAGATTGCATTATTGGTTGATATTCGTTTTCTAAATCCAAACTGCTCTCGGACAAACAGATTATTAATTTCCATATGATTATACAGTCTGTTAAACAGTACTTTCTCAAATACTTTCGAGAATATTGGTAAGAGGGATATTGGTCTGTAAGTTGAGACATCATTTTGTTTGCCTTTTTTGAAAAGGGGTTTGACAGTTGAGTATTTCATTCTGGCAGGAAATATTCCAGTCTTTAGTGATTCATTACATAAATAACTGAGAGGAATGCTTATTTCATGTGAACATGCTTTTAGCATTTTGCTTGTTACTTCATCATATCCAGATGAGTTTTTAGACTTAAGGGAATTTATTACACTGTTAATTTCAAATGCAGTTGTCATATCCATGTTAAATTTAGGGATTTCATCAGTTAATGAAGTTCTTAAAAAGTTTAGGGACGATTCCTTGTTTCCAACTTTGATGTTCAATTTGTCTGTTACATTCAGAAAGAAATTGTTAAAAGTATCTGCTACCATCTGAGGATCACTAATTACTAGATTATCAGTGTTCAGTATTATTGGGGGGGTTTCTTGGGTGCACCTTCCTGTTTCTCTCTTTATTATATTCCAAATTGTTTTTATTTTATTTCCAGAATTACATATCTGTTTTTTATCATGCAATATTTTAGCGGCTTTTATTGTTTCTTTGAGGATTTTGCAATATCTTTTATAGTAAATTTCTAAATTTTTGTTGTTATTATACTTTATTTCCTGATAAATTCTTTTTTCCGCCTACATGAAGTTTTAATACCTAATGTAATCCAGGGATTAATTTGCATTACCACCTTGTATCAGAACAGCGCTCGCAGGCTGTCTATCTGATACAAAATAATGAAAACACATTATCACTTTGTATCAGAACAGAGCTCCCTGTCTCTCTGTCTGATATAAAATAATGAAAACACAGTACCACCTTGTATTCAATACAGCGCTCCCTGTATGTCCATCTGTCTGTCTGATACAAAATAATGAAAACACTTACCACCTTGTCTCACAACAGTGCTCCCTGTCTGTCTGTCTGTCTGTGTGTCTGATAAAAATAATGAAGACACATTACCACCTTGTATCAGAACATAGCCCTGTGTCTGTCTGTGTGTCTGATAAAAATAATGAAGACACGTTACCACCTTGTATCAGAACATAGCCCTCTGTCTGTCTGTGTGTCTGATAAAAATAATGAAGACACATTACCACCTTGTATCAGAACATAGCCCTCTGTCTGTCTGTGTGTCTGATAAAAATAATGAAGACACATTACCACCTTGTATCAGAACATAGCCCTCTGTCTGTCTGTGTGTCTGATAAAAATAATGAAGACACATTACCACCTTGTATCAGAACATAGCCCTCTGTCTGTCTGTGTGTCTGATAAAAATAATGAAGACACATTACCACCTTGTATCAGAACATAGCCCTCTGTCTGTCTGTGTGTCTGATAAAAATAATGAAGACACATTACCACCTTGTATCAGAACATAGCCCTCTGTCTGTCTGTGTGTCTGATAAAAATAATGAAGACACATTACCACCTTATATCACAACATAGCCCTCTGTCTGTCTGTGTGTCTGATAAAAATAATGAAGACACATTACCACCTTGTATCAGAACATAGCCCTCTGTCTGTCTGTGTGTCTGTCTGATACAAAATAATGAAGACACCTTGTATCAGAACAGAGCTTCCTGTCTCTTGGTGTGTCTGTGTGATACAAATTAATGAAAACACAGTACCACCTTGTATCAATACAGCGCTCGCTGTCTGTCTATCTGTCTGATACAAAACAATGAAAACACATAACCACCTTGTCTCACAACAGTGCTCCCTGTCTGTCTGTCTGTCCGTCTGATAAAAAATAATGAACACACACTACCACCTTGTATCAGAACAGAGCTTTCTGTCTATCTGTCTGATACAAAACAATGAAAACACATAACCACCTTGTCTCACAACAGTGCTCCCTGTCTGTCTGTCTGTCCGTCTGATAAAAAATAATGAACACACACTACCACCTTGTATCAGAACAGAGCTCTCTGTCTGTCTGTCTTATACAAAATAATCAAAACATATTACCACGTTGTATCAGAACGGCGCTCTGTGTCTGTCTGTCTGTCTGATACAATATAATGAAAACACATTATCACTTTGTATTAGAACAGCACTCCCTGTCTGTCTGTCTCTCTGATACTGAATAATGAAAACACATTATCACCTTGTATCAGAACAGCGCTCCTGTCTGTCTGTGTGATACAGAATAATGAAAACACGTTATCATCTTGTAGCAGAAAAGTGCTCCCTGTCTCTCTGTCTGTCTGATACAAAATAATAAAAACACATGATCACCTTGTTTCGCACTAGTGCTCCCTGTTTGTCTGATACAAAATAATGAAGACTTATTACCACCTTGTCGCCCAACAATGCTCTCTGTCTTTCTGATGCAAAATACTGAACACATTATCACCTTGTATCATAACAGAGCTCCCTGTCTTTCTGTCTGATACAAGATAATGAAAACACATTACCACCTTGTCGCACAACAGTGCTCTATGTCAGTCTGTCTGTCTGTCTGAATAAGATACTGAACATATTATCACCTTGTATCAGAACAGAGCTCCCTGTCTCTGTGTCTGTCTGTCTCATACAAAATAGTGTAAACACATTACCACCCTGTATTAATACAGCGCTCGCTGTCTGACTGTCTTATTCAGAATAATGAAAACACATTACCCCTTGTATCAGAACAGGGCTCACTGTCTGTCAGTCTCATAGAAAATAATGAAAACACATTAGCCGCTTGTATCAGAACAGGGCTCCCTGTCTGTTAGTCTGTCTGTCTGATACAAAATAATGAAAACACGTTACCCCCTTGTATCAGAACAGTGCTCCCTGTCAGTCTGTCTTTCTGATACAAAATAATGAAAATTCATTACCACCTTGTATCAGAAAAGCGCTCCCTGTCTGTCTGTGTGTCTTTCTGATACAAAATAATGAAAACACATTACTACCTTGTATCACATCAGTGTTCCCTGTCTGATAAAAGATAATGAAAACAGAGTACCACCTTGTATCAGAACAGCATTCGCTGTCTGTCTCTCTGTCTGTCCTTCTGATACAAAATAATGAGAGCACATTACCACCTTGTCTCACAACAGTGCTCCCTGTCTGATACAAAATAATGAAAGCACATTACCACCTTGTCTCACAACAGTACTCCCTGTCTGTCTGATACAATATAATGAAAATACATTGCCACCTTGTATCACTACAGCGCTTCCTGTCTGTCTGTGTTTCGGATACAAAATGATGCAAACACATTACCACCTTGTCTTAAAACAGGGCTCCCTGTCTGTTAGTCTGTCTGTCTGATACAAAATAATGAAAACACAATACCATCTTGTATCACAACAGAGCTCTCTGTCTGTCTGATACAAAACAATGAAAACACATTATCACTTTGTTTCAGAACAGTGCTCCCTGTCTGTCTGACTCAAAATAATGAAAACACATTACCATCTTGTCTCACAACAGTGCTCCCTGTCTGTCTGATACAAAATAATGAAAACCCATTACCACCTTGTATCACAAGAGTGCTCTCTGTCAGTCTGTCCGATAAAATCTAATCGAAACATATTACCAGCTTGTCTCACAGCAGTGCTCCCTGTCTTGCTGTCTGTCCGTCTGTCTGCCTGATACAAAATAATGAAAACACATTATCACCTTGTATCACAACAGTGCTGCCTGTCTGTCTGTCCGTCTGTCTGATACAAAATAACCAAAACTCATTGCCAGCTTGTATCACAACAGTGCTCCCTGTCTGCCTGTCTGTCTGTCCGTCTGTCTGCATGATACAAACTAATGAAAACACGTAACCACGTTGTCTCACAACAGTGCTCTCTGTCTGTGTGTGTGTCTGTCTGTCTGTCTGTCCGTCTGTCTGCCTGATACAAACCTTACCACCTTGTCTCACATCATTGCTCCCTGTGTGTTTGATTCAAAATAATGAAAACACATTACCACTTTGTATCACAACAGTGCTCCCTGTCTGTCTGTCTGTCCGTCTGTCTGCCTGATACAAACTAATGAAAACACCTTATCACCTTGCCTCACATCATTGCTCCCTGTGTGTTTGATACAAAATAATGAAAACACATTTTCACTTGTTATCACAACAGTGCTCTCTCTCTGTCTGTCTGTCTCTCTGATACAAAACAATGAAAACACCTTACCACCTTGTCTCACATCATTGCTCCCTGTGTGTTTGATACAAAATAATGAAGACACATTACCACTTGTTATCACAACAGTGCTCCCTGTCTGTCTGTCTGTCTGTCTGTCTGTCTGTCTGTCTGTCTGTCTGTCTCTCTGATAGAAAACAATGAAAACACCTTACCACCTTGTCTCACATCACTGCTCCCTGTGTGTTTGGTACAAAATAATGAAAACACATTACCACTTTGAATCAGAACAGTGCTCCCGGTCTGTCTCTCTGATCCAAAACAATGAAAACACCTTACCACCTTGTCTCACAACATTGCTCCCTGTGTGTTTGATACAAAATAACGAAAACACGTTACCACCTTGTCTCACAACAGTGCTCCCTGTCTGTCTGTCTGTCTGTCTGTCTGTCTCTCTGATACAAAACAATGAAAACACCTTACCAGCTTGTCTCACAACATTGCTCCCTGTGTGTTTGATACAAAATAACGAAAACACGTTACCACCTTGTCTCACAACATTGCTCCCTGTGTGTTTGATACAAAATAACGAAAACACGTTACCACCTTGTCTCACAACAGTGCTCCCTGTGTGTTTGATACAAAATAATAAAAACACGTTACCACCTTGTCTCACAACATTGCTCCCTGTGTGTTTTATACAAAATAATGAAAACACGTTACCACCTTGTCTCACAACAGTGCACCCTGTGTGTTTGATACAAAATAACGAAAACACGTTACCACCTTGTCTCACAACAGTGCTCTCTGTGTGTTTGATACAAAATAAGGAAAACACGTTACCACCTTGTCTCACAACATTGCTCCCTGTGTGTTTGATACAAAATAACGAAAACACGTTACCACCTTGTCTCACAACAGTGCTCCCTGAGTGTTTGTTACAAAATAACGAAAACACGTTACCACCTTGTCTCACAACATTGCTCCCTGTGTGTTTGATACAAAATAACGAAAACACGTTACCACCTTGTCTCACAACAGTGCTCCCTGTGTGTTTGATACAAAATAACGAATACACGTTACCAGCTTGTCTCACAACATTGCTCCCTGTGTGTTTGATACAAAATAACGAAAACACGTTACCACCTTGTCTCACATCATTGCTCCCTGTGTGTTTGATACAAAATAACGAAAACACGTTACCACCTTGTCTCACATCATGGCTCCCTGTGTGTTTGATACAAAATAACGAAAACACGTTACCACCTTGTCTCACAACAGTGCTCCGTGTGTGTTTGATACAAAATAAGGAAAACACGTTACCACCTTGTCTCACAACAGTGCTCCCTGTGTGTTTGATACAAAATAACGAAAACACGTTACCACCTTGTCTCACAACATTGCTCCCTGTATGTTTGATACAAAATAATGAAAACACGTTACCACCTTGTCTCACATCATTGCTCCCTGTGTGTTTGATTCAAAATAATGAAAACACGTTACCACCTTGTCTCACATCATTGCTCCCTGTGTGTTTGATACAAAATAACGAATACACGTTACCACCTTGTCTCACAACATTGCTCCCCGTGTGTTTGATACAAAATAACGAAAACACGTTACCACCTTGTCTCACATCATTGCTCCCTGTGTGTTTGATACAAAATAACGAATACACGTTACCACCTTGTCTCACAACATTGCTCCCTGTGTGTTTGATACAAAATAACGAAAACACGTTACCACCTTGTCTCACAACAGTGCTCCCTGAGTGTTTGTTACAAAATAACGAAAACACGTTACCACCTTGTCTCACAACATTGCTCCCTGTGTGTTTGATACAAAATAACGAAAACACGTTACCACCTTGTCTCACAACAGTGCTCCCTGTGTGTTTGATACAAAATAACGAATACACGTTACCAGCTTGTCTCACAACATTGCTCCCTGTGTGTTTGATACAAAATAACGAAAACACGTTACCACCTTGTCTCACATCATTGCTCCCTGTGTGTTTGATACAAAATAACGAAAACACGTTACCACCTTGTCTCACATCATGGCTCCCTGTGTGTTTGATACAAAATAACGAAAACACGTTACCACCTTGTCTCACAACAGTGCTCCGTGTGTGTTTGATACAAAATAAGGAAAACACGTTACCACCTTGTCTCACAACAGTGCTCCCTGTGTGTTTGATACAAAATAACGAAAACACGTTACCACCTTGTCTCACAACATTGCTCCCTGTATGTTTGATACAAAATAATGAAAACACGTTACCACCTTGTCTCACATCATTGCTCCCTGTGTGTTTGATTCAAAATAATGAAAACACGTTACCACCTTGTCTCACATCATTGCTCCCTGTGTGTTTGATACAAAATAACGAATACACGTTACCACCTTGTCTCACAACATTGCTCCCCGTGTGTTTGATACAAAATAACGAAAACACGTTACCACCTTGTCTCACATCATTGCTCCCTGTGTGTTTGATACAAAATAACGAAAACACGTTACCACCTTGTCTCACATCACTGCTCCCTGTGTGTTTGATACAAAATAATGAAAACACATTACCACTTTGAATCAGAACAGTGCTCCCGGTCTGTCTCTCTGATCCAAAACAATGAAAACACCTTACCACCTTGTCTCACAACATTGCTCCCTGTGAGTTTGATACAAAATAACGAAAACACGTTACCACCTTGTCTCACAACATTGCTCCCCGTCTGTCTGTCTGTCTGTCTGTCTCTCTGATACAAAACAATGAAAACACCTTACCACCTTGTCTCACATCTTTGCTCCCTGTGTGTTTGATACAAAATAATGAAACCACATTACCACTTTGAATCAGAACAGTGCTCCCGGTCTGTCTCTCTGATACAAAACAATGAAAACACCTTACCAGCTTGTCTCACAACATTGCTCCCTGTGTGTTTGATACAAAATAACGAAAACACGTTACCACCTTGTCTCACAACATTGCTCCCTGTGTGTTTGATACAAAATAACGAAAACACGTTACCACCTTGTCTCACAACAGTGCTCCCTGTGTGTTTGATACAAAATAATAAAAACACGTTACCACCTTGTCTCACAACATTGCTCCCTGTGTGTTTTATACAAAATAATGAAAACACGTTACCACCTTGTCTCACAACAGTGCTCCCTGTGTGTTTGATACAAAATAACGAAAACACGTTACCACCTTGTCTCACAACAGTGCTCTCTGTGTGTTTGATACAAAATAAGGAAAACACGTTACCACCTTGTCTCACAACATTGCTCCCTGTGTGTTTGATACAAAATAACGAAAACACGTTACCACCTTGTCTCACAACAGTGCTCCCTGAGTGTTTGTTACAAAATAACGAAAACACGTTACCACCTTGTCTCACAACATTGCTCCCTGTGTGTTTGATACAAAATAACGAAAACAACGTTACCACCTTGTCTCACAACAGTGCTCCCTGTGTGTTTGATACAAAATAACGAAAACACGTTACCACCTTGTCTCACAACATTGCTCCGTGTGTGTTTGATACAAAATAAGGAAAACACGTTACCACCTTGTCTCACAACAGTGTTCCCTGTGTGTTTGATACAAAATAACGAAAACACGTTACCACCTTGTCTCACAACATTGCTCCCTGTGTGTTTGATACAAAATAATGAAAACACGTTACCACCTTGTCTCACATCATTGCTCCCTGTGTGTTTGATACAAAATAACGAAAACACGTTACCACCTTGTCTCACATCATTGCTCCCCGTGTGTTTGATACAAAATAACGAAAACACGTTACCACCTTGTCTCACATCATTGCTCCCCGTGTGTTTGATACAAAATAACGAAAACACGTTACCACCTTGTCTCACATCATTGCTCCCCGTGTGTTTGATACAAAATAACGAAAACACGTTACCACCTTGTCTCACCTCATTGCTCCCTGTGTGTTTGATACAAAATAACGAAAACACGTTACCACCTTGTCTCACCTCATTGCTCCCCGTGTGTTTGATACAAAATAACGAAAACACGTTACCACCTTGTCTCACCTCATTGCTCCCCGTGTGTTTGATACAAAATAACGAAAACACGTTACCACCTTGTCTCACCTCATTGCTCCCTGTGTGTCTGATACAAAATAACGAAAACACGTTACCACCTTGTCTCACCTCATTGCTCCCTGTGTGTTTGATACAAAATAACGAAAACACGTTACCACCTTGTCTCACATCATTGCTCCCCGTGTGTTTGATACAAAATAACGAAAACACGTTACCACCTTGTCTCACATCATTGCTCCCCGTGTGTTTGATACAAAATAACGAAAACACGTTACCACCTTGTCTCACATCATTGCTCCCCGTGTGTTTGATACAAAATAACGAAAACACGTTACCACCTTGTCTCACATTATTGCTCCCCGTGTGTTTGATACAAAATAACGAAAACACGTTACCACCTTGTCTCACATCATTGCTCCCTGTGTGTTTGATACAAAATAACGAAAACACGTTACCACCTTGTCTCACCTCATTGCTCCCCGTGTGTTTGATACAAAATAACGAAAACACGTTACCACCTTGTCTCACCTCATTGCTCCCTGTGTGTCTGATACAAAATAACGAAAACACGTTACCACCTTGTCTCACCTCATTGCTCCCTGTGTGTTTGATACAAAATAACGAAAACACGTTACCACCTTGTCTCACATCATTGCTCCCCGTGTATTTGATACAAAATAACGAAAACACGTTACCACCTTGTCTCACATCATTGCTCCCCGAGTGTTTGATACAAAATAACGAAAACACGTTACCACCTTGTCTCACATCATTGCTCCCTGTGTGTTTGATTCAAAATAACGAAAACACGTTACCACTTTGTATCACATCATTTCTCCCTGTGTGTTTGATACAAAATAACGAAAACACGTTACCACCTTGTCTCACATCATTGCTCCCTGTGTGTTTAATACAAAATAACGAAAACACGTTACCACCTTGTCTCACATCATTGCTCCCTGTGTGTTTGATACAAAATAACGAAAACACGTTACCACCTTGTCTCACATCATTGCTCCCTGTGTGTTTGACACAAAATAACGAAAACACCTTACCACCTTGTCTCACATCATTGCTCCCTGTGTGTTTGGGACAAAATAATGAAAACACATTACCATTTTTAATCAGAACGGTGCTCCCGGTCTGTCTCTCTGATACAAAACAATGAAAACATCTTACCACCTTGTCTCACATCATTGCTCCCTGTGTGTTTGATACAAAATAACGAAAACACCTTACCACCTTGTCTCACAACAGTGCTCTCTGTCTGTCTGTCTGTCTGATACAAAACAATGAAAACACATTGCCACCTTGTCTCACAACAGTACTCTCTGTCTGTCTGTCTGATACAAAACAATGAAAACACTTTACCACCTTGTGTCACATCATTGCTCCCTGTGTGTTTGATACAAAATAACGAAAACATGTTACCACCTTGTCTCACAACAGTGCTCTTTGTCTGTCTGTCTGTCTGTCTGATACAAAACAATGAAAACACATTGCCACCTTGTCTCACAACAGTACTGTCTGTCTGTCTGTCTGTCTGTCTGTCTGATACAAAACAATGAAAACATCTTACCACCTTGTCTCACATCATTGCTCCTTGTGTGTTTGATACAAAATAACGAAAACACGTTACCACCTTGTCTCACAACAGTGCTCTCTGTCTGTCTGTCTGATACAAAACAATGAAAACACATTGCCACCTTGTCTCACAACAGTACTCTCTGTCTGTCTGTCTGTCTGTCTGTCTGTCTGTCTGTCTGATACAAAACAATGAAAACACCTTACCACCTTGTGTCACATCATTGCTCCCTGTGTGTTTGATACAAAATAACGAAAACACGTTACCACCTTGTCTCACAACAGTGCTCTCTGTCTGTCTGTCTGTCTGTCTGATACAAAACAATGAAAACACATTGCCACCTTGTCTCACAACAGTACTCTCTGTCTGTCTGTCTGTCTGTCTGATACAAAACAATTAAAACACGTTACCACCTTGTCTCACATCATTGCTCCCTGTGGGTTTGATACAAAATAACGAAAACACGTTACCACCTTGTCTCACATCATTGCTCCCTGTGTGTTTGATACAAAATAACGAAAACACGTTACCACCTTGTCTCACATAATTGCTCCGTGTGTGTTTGATACAAAATCAGGAAAACCACCTTGTCTCACAACAGTGCTGCCTGTGTGTTTGATACAAAATAACGAAAACACGTTACCACCTTGTCTCACGTCATTGCTCCCTGTGTGTTTGATACAAAATAACGAAAACACGTTACCACCTTGTCTCACATAATTGCTCCCTGTGTGTTTGATACAAAATCACGAATACCACCTTGTCTCACAGCAGTGCTCCCTGTGTGTTTGATACAAAATAATGAAAACACGTTACCACCTTGTCTCACGTCATTGCTCCCCGTGTGTTTGATACAAAATAACGAAAACACGTTACCACCTTGTCTCACATCATTGCTCCCTGTGTGTTTGATACAAAATAACGAAAACACGTTACCACCTTGTCTCACATCATTGCTCCCCGTGTGTTTGATACAAAATAACGAAAACACGTTACCACCTTGTCTCACATCATTGCTCCCCGTGTGTTTGATACAAAATAACCAAAACACGTTACCACCTTGTCTCACAACATTGCTCCCTGTGTGTTTGATACAAAATAACGAAAACACGTTACCACCTTGTCTCACATCATTGCTCCCTGTGTGTTTGATTCAAAATAACGAAAACACGTTACCAATTTGTATCACATCATTTCTCCCTGTGTGTCTGATACAAAATAACGAAAACACGTTACCACCTTGTCTCACATCATTGCTCCCTGTGTGTTTGATACAAAATAACGAAAACACGTTACCACCTTGTCTCACAGCAGTGCTCCCTGTGTGTTTGATACAAAATAACGAAAACACGTTACCACCTTGTCTCACATCATTGCTCCCTGTGTGTTTGATACAAAATAACGAAAACACGTTACCACCTTGTCTCACATCATTGCTCCCTGTGTGTTTGATACAAAATAACGAAAACACCTTACCACCTTGTCTCACATCATTGCTCCCTGTGTGTTTGGGACAAAATAATGAAAACACATTACCACTTTTAATCAGAACAGTGCTCCCGGTCTGTCTTTCTGATACAAAACAATGAAAACATCTTACCACCTTGTCTCACATCATTGCTCCCTGTGTGTTTGATACAAAATAACGAAAACACGTTACCACCTTGTCTCACAACAGTGCTCTCTGTCTGTCTGTCTGTCTGATACAAAACAATGAAAACACATTGCCACCTTGTCTCACAACAGTACTCTCTGTCTGTCTGTCTGATACAAAACAATGAAAGCACTTTACCACCTTGTGTCACATCATTGCTCCCTGTGTGTTTGATACAAAATAACGAAAACATGTTACCACCTTGTCTCACAACAGTGCTCTCTGTCTGTCTGTCTGTCTGTCTGATACAAAACAATGAAAACATCTTACCACCTTGTCTCACATCATTGCTCCCTGTGTGTTTGATACAAAATAACGAAAACATGTTACCACCTTGTCTCACAACAGTGCTCTCTGTCTGTCTGTCTGTCTGTCTGTCTGATACAAAACAATGAAAACACATTGCCACCTTGTCTCACAACAGTACTGTCTGTCTGTCTGTCTGATACAAAACAATGAAAACATCTTACCACCTTGTCTCACATCATTGCTCCCTGTGTGTTTGATACAAAATAACGAAAACACGTTACCACCTTGTCTCACAACAGTGCTCTCTGTCTGTCTGTCTGATACAAAACAATGAAAACACATTGCCACCTTGTCTCACAACAGTACTCTCTGTCTGTCTGTCTGTCTGTCTGTCTGTCTGTCTGATACAAAACAATGAAAACACCTTACCACCTTGTGTCACATCATTGCTCCCTGTGTGTTTGATACAAAATAACGAAAACACGTTACCACCTTGTCTCACAACAGTGCTCTCTGTCTGTCTGTCTGTCTGTCTGATACAAAACAATGAAAACACATTGCCACCTTGTCTCACAACAGTACTCTCTGTCTGTCTGTCTGTCTGATACAAAACAATGAAAACACGTTACCACCTTGTCTCACATCATTGCTCCCTGTGGGTTTGATACAAAATAACGAAAACACGTTACCACCTTGTCTCACATCATTGCTCCCTGTGTGTTTGATACAAAATAACGAAAACACGTTATCACCTTGTCTCACATAATTGCTCCCTGTGTGTTTGATACAAAATCACGAAAACCACCTTGTCTCACAACAGTGCTGCCTGTGTGTTTGATACAAAATAACGAAAACACGTTACCACCTTGTCTCACGTCATTGCTCCCTGTGTGTTTGATACAAAATAACGAAAACACGTTACCACCTTGTCTCACATAATTGCTCCCTGTGTGTTTGATACAAAATCACGAAAACCACCTTGTCTCACAACAGTGCTCCCTGTGTGTTTGATACAAAATAATGAAAACACGTTACCACCTTGTCTCACGTCATTGCTCCCCGTGTGTTTGATACAAAATAACGAAAACACGTTACCACCTTGTCTCACATCATTGCTCCCTGTGTGTTTGATACAAAATAACGAAAACACGTTACCACCTTGTCTCACAACAGTGCTCTCTGTCTGTCTGTCTGTCTGTCTGTCTGTCTGATACAAAACAATGAAAACACCTTACCACCTTGTCTCACATCATTGCTCCCTGTGTGTTTGATACAAAATAACGAAAACACTTTACCACCTTGTCTCACAACAGTGCTCTCTGTCTGTCTGTCTGTCTGTCTGTCTGTCTGATACAAAACAATGAAAACACATTGCCACCTTGTCTCACAGCAGTACTCTCTGTCTGTCTGATACAAAACAATGAAAACACGTTACCACCTTGTCTCACAACAGTGCTCTGTGTGTGTCTGTCTGATACAAAACAATGAAAACACATTGCCACCTTGTCTCACAACAGTACTCTCTGTCTGTCTGTCTGATACAAAACAATGAAAACACATTACCACCTTGTCTCACAACAGTGCTCTCTGTCTGTCTGTCGGTCTGATACAATACAATAAAAACACCTTACCACCTTGTCTCACAAAAGTGCTCCCTGTCTGTGTGTGTGATACAAAATAATGAAAACACATTACCACTCTGTATCAGAACAGCACTCCCTGTCTATGTGTCTGTCTGTTTGTAATCACTCTAATTCAGCAAGAAATTTGTTCTTCTTGTTCTTGATATTTAACATTTCTGTCCCTTTAATATTGTATTGATAAGAACCACAATGAGGGAGGAAACAGTTTGTGGAGTATTGTCTCTATCATGTTGGAACTTATAACTAGTAGAGGAAGAATTGTGTTCTACACCATCATACAAAACAAATATTCGTTAAATGTGAAAAATAAAATTTCAATTCAAGCGTTTTTTATGGATGCGACATTGAACTTGTCGAGAAACCATACGTAATAGAAATTCATGCCTAGTTGTTTGTGTGTTAAAAAATGTATGGTACAAATTTTGATTAAGTTGGAGTAAGGTTAATGTGTTTGATGGGAAAATGAAATGTGTAGGTATGCTGAAATTTCTTGTAATAGTCTGTAAGCTCTGTTTTTTCGACTGACTGACTACAAAATGTGGATGTCCGTAAAATACAATTATTCACTATATATTTTGTTGTAGCATTGGCCATATTTGATATAAGTATCAGTTGTGTTTGTTTGAATTTCCTATTTGTTTGTCCATTTTACCTTCTACGTACTTAGTTTCAGTAAGTATATCTATATTGTATTCTACCCAAAACTTGCATACATACCGACATTTGACCAGAAAATACATTTTTATACTAATAAGAGTTTGTAAGAATAGTTAGTACTAAAGCAGAGAAAGTCATGGGAGTACAACACATTCGAGTTTTTTTTAATTGTATTTTTCCATCATTTTCATGTCTAGCTTCATTTAGTTTATGTATACCTACATATATGGTTGTAATTAGCATTAACTTACTAGATTCATCAAAGATTAATAAAACTAGTATGAGTACTGTATACTTTGTATTTTGTACTGCACTTCACGGAAATGTAATAAATTGTGATGTTCAGGTATAATAATGATGATAATAATAATGGTGATGATGATGATGATGATAATAATAATAATAATAATAATAGTAATAGTAGTAATAATAATAATAATAATAATAATAATAGTAATAATAGTAATAATAGTAATAATAGTAATAATAGTAATAATAGTAATAATAGTAATAATAATAATAATAATAATAATAATAATAATAATAATAATAATAATAATAATAATAATAATAATAATAATAATAATAATGGTAGTAGTGGTAATAGTAGTGGTAATAGTGATGATAATAATAATAGTAATAATAACAATAATAATAATAATCGTAATAATAATAATAATAATAATAATAATAATAATAATAATAATAGTAACAATAAGAATAATAGTAATAATAATAACAATAATAACAACAATAACAATAAGAATAATAGTAATAGTAGTAGTAATAGCATAGCGGATATCCGCTATGGTAATAGCAATAATAATAATGATAGTGATAGTGATGATGATGATGATAATAATAATAATAATAATAATAATAATAATAATAATAATAATAATAATAATAATAATAATAATAATAATAATAATAATAATAATAATAATAATGATGATGATGATGATAACGATAATAATAATGATGATGATGATGATGATGATGATGATGATGATAATGATAATAATAATATTTTATCTATTTGGTCAGCTGGAATTATTGTGAATAATTCATTGGAAATATTGAACTCTCAAGATGATCACATTAAATTTACAATGGAAATAGAAAACCATCAACTTCCTTTCTTGGATTTATTGATTACAAATGATAATGGAAATTTAACCTTCAATATTTATCAAAAACCTTCACATGTGGATAATTATATTAAACACAATATTTTCAACCCAATATTACGTCAGCAAGCTGTATTCCGATGTTTGGTACACAGACTTCTTCATGTACCATTATCGAAAAAACATTTTGGCTCAGAATTACAACATATACATCAAGTAGCTATTGATAATAACCTTCCACCTTCCTTGGTTGATAGTATGTTTAAAAAAGCTAGTAAAAGATTTCTGTTACATAATAATACAAACTTGAAACAAATTAAAAAAGATGTTATCTACAAGAAGTTCACTTTCCATCCAGGATTATTTCAAAGATATGAAAATATTTTTAAAAAGTTCAGTGTACAACTAACCTACAAAAAGAACTTTACAGTTAAACAAACAAACCGTTATCTAATTTTGTGGATATTATGAAAAAATCTGGCATTTATCAAATCAATTGTCCAGATTGTGCAGGTATTTATATCGGAAAAACAAAAAGAAATTTAAAAACCAGACTTAAAGAACATCAAAGAAATATTAAACTGAAACAAACGGATAAATCAGCTGTTGCCAACCATTTCTGGAATTCCCAACATAATATTGGACAAGAGATACAACTATTAAAATCAATTCAAGAATCTTCTCATTTAGATATTTGGGAAAAAATGTACATCATAAGCAATAAGGAAAAAGTTGTTAATTTTAATTTTCATATGCCTTATTTAGACCCCATGTTGCAACTATTGACGTCAGAGGAAGAAAGAAGAATGATTCCGAACCCCTCCCGAGAGATGTCATCTATTCCACTTCAAGTCAACTCCAACTTTTACCACCAGAGGGCAGAAGAAGATTTAACAACGTTAGGAAAGGTCGACAATGAGAGCTTGCTGTTATCTACATCTACATTGCCTGAACAGGGAAGGTTACCTTCCGAATAGCGCTATGCAGCTACAGCCAATTCAAGTGATGAGTTTGTATATATGAAATCTGTCTTAAGAATTAGTGAGTGATTTTCTCCTTATTTTGTATTGTTATAAATTATGTGCCTTCTGTTTGAAATATTGTGACGTCGGGCATGGCATACCATAAACAACGGTGGGGGCCGGGCTGCCCCACTCCACTGGCGGTATGTAT
This sequence comes from Tenodera sinensis, assembly GCA_030765045.1. Classification (NCBI taxonomy): domain Eukaryota; kingdom Metazoa; phylum Arthropoda; class Insecta; order Mantodea; family Mantidae; genus Tenodera; species Tenodera sinensis. The sequence goes on along the minus strand of CM060974.1, from coordinate 65,682,342 downwards.
ATCAAAGGCGCAAAAGATTAGGCTGCCTCACATGACTGTTTTGAACATGTGACAACAATCAGAGCGGCAGAACAAAAAGGGGTTTTCCAGATTATTCTAGTAGTGCTTCGAGGCCAGCGTATTTGAAGAAGATCGTGATAGCTCCGTGTTACATTGTCCTCGCTATTTAAGGAGGCGAGGAAAGGAGTAGAGTGAGTTACAGCTGACACAAAATTTAACGGTGGGTAGTTCAATACAACAACCAATCACAGGCTTGCCACGCCTTGTGCTGTTGTGTAGTTAAATATGCTGTGAAACGCTGTAAAGTCGGTGACACAAATGTTACATATTTGCACCCGTATGATTTATTTGTAGAACAAGAAAGAGAATAGTAATAATCAGCCATGAGCCGCCATTAAAGTTTGCATCTGCTGTAATTGCAGGCAACATTGAGTGTGTGTGTGTGTGTGTTTGTACGGTCGTGTCGCAAGGAAGATAGCGATGCAGCTAATGCGTGTTGAGTGATTGTGTCGTTGTTTGAGAGACATGTGAAGAAAGACAGAAGGGAGTGAGTCAAGGTTACCGAGAAGAAAACAGTTGTGTTTTGTAAAACCACGAAACATTGTGGACTATGTTGGGGGCTGGAGAATTAACAACTAATAACAGCTAGAGGAACTACAAACGTGTTTCTCAGACAGAACTTAGGAAGACTCAGGACAGCTCCTTATGCCCCAGGGGCTAAGCCCGACATGTTTTAGGTGAGTCATTCAATGGCAGCTTGGCTTTCAGAAATTGTAAAGAAAGTTGACTTAGCTGTTTGAGTCTGTGCGTAACTACAACAATTATACAGAATTAATTTAAAGCTTATTTTGGCCATATTTTGAGTTGTAATTGTCCAATTTAAATAAACGAGGTGACGTCTACATGCTCCAGCTTAGGGCTTTCAGAAACTGTTAAGAAAGTTGACTTAGATATTTGAGTCTTCGCGTAACAGCAACAATTATTCAGAATTAACGTAAAGTTTGTTTTGGCCATTTTTTGAGCTCTAGTGGTCCAATTTGAATAAACTAGGTGGCGAATGAAAGGTCTAGCTTAGGGCATTCGGAAACTAAGATAGTTGATTTAGCTATGTTATTCTGAACGTAACTGCAACAATTATTCTGAATTAATGTAAAGTCTATTTTGGCTATATTGTGACTTGCTCTTGTTGTTAGCTAATGCTGAATTTCTGACAATGAAGTCATTAATCCTGTTGCTCTCCAGTATTTTTCACTGATGGATGGGGCACTAGAAGTGGCCGGGCATATTTGAAGGTGGTCTCGGTCCATTTCCTCTTGCAGATCACATAGAGGACAATGTGGTGAAGAATATATCCCAATTCTGTTTAAATGTTTTGCCAGGCAATCATGTCCTGTAATCAACCTAAAGGTTGCAACTGCTGTTTTTCGAAGATACTCGGAAATTACTGTGTGAATGTTTGGTAGTTCCCCTCTTTTATTTTTTTATTTTTCATAGTAATATTTTGAAATAATTTTTTGAATTCAGAGTTGACTAATCTTTTAGCTGCATAAAATGGTAGATTAACTATTGATTTCTGCACATTGCCTGTACCCTTTTTTGCAAGAAAATCAGCTTTCTCATTACCACTCAGTCCACAGTGAATTTTTTTTTATTTAATTTACGTCCTCCAACATTGCGTCATATCGGACGAAGTCCACAGTGAGCTGGTATCCATTGGAAGAATAGGTGTTTTTGAAGTGCGGTTAGATGGGTAAGGATTTTCCAACATTCCATAATTGTTTGGCTTTTTATGACAGCCTGGAAGTAATTGCTATAATTGCCGCCCTGGAATGTGAGAGATTAACTGCTTGAAGAAAATGTGAAAATCTATACAAAAGATTTTGTAGGGCCATTCGAATTGCTTCAATTTCTCCATCAAAGTTTGTAGTTCCATAACTTAAAGATTTGTAATAGGAAAAGAGGTGACATGTGACACCTGCTCCATCTCGGTTTGATATAAAGGATCCATCAGTATAAATATGGAGCCATTCGTGTTCTGGAAATCTATGTAGCGCAGTTGGTAGCGCGCTTGCCTCTGGCGCGGAGGACCCGGGTTCGATCCCCGGTACCAGCATGGGGATTTTATCCCCTCTGGGAGGTCTGGCACGGGGTGCACTCAGCCTTGTTAGGTCCCGGGGGGACCAATTGAGGAGCTACTTGATAGAGAAGTAGCGGCCCCAGGTCTAGAAGACCGCATAACCGGCCGGGAGGGCTCGGGGCGTCCCACCCTCCAATACTGCACCTCACCAATGATGCCTGTAGTGGGGTGGGGGACGCAGCGACTGGGCGGTAGGCCTTGGCCCCTTGTGGGCTGTCGCGCCGGGGTTTAGTTTAGTTGGAGTATCACTTTTCTTAACTTCTTCTGTCAGGTGTAAATAATATGTGATGTCTAATGTTTGTGTCGGATTGACTTTAGATATGAAGTTTTCCTTTGAATTAGGATGGTATACATTCTTCCTGATGTCTTGAGTTTTGGAAAGAAAGCCCCTTGTGGGCTGTCGCGCCGAGGTTTAGTTTAGTTGGAGTATCGCTTTTCTTAACTTCTTCTGTCAGGTGTAAACAATATGTGATGTCTAATGTTTGTGTCGCATTGACTTTAGATATGAAGTTTTCCTTTGAATTAGGATGGTATACATTCTTCCTGATGTCTTGAGTTTTGGAAAGAAAGCTCTCCTGAGTCTTTAGTGTATGTGTAAAATTTCTCTTGTGCCATGTATTGAATGGGAGTCTGATCAACTTTTTGTGTTGAATAAGAGCCGCTTTTCTATTTCATATTCAATGCATTAGTTGGTTAGTATTTCCATAGCTGCTATTGGTGTGGTTTTGATAGCATCTGTAATTAATCTCAGACTTTGGTTTTGAAAGATTTGAATCTTTTTTGTGTTTGATGTTACAAGAACTTCGCTGCAGTAAGTAAATAATGGCTTTATATATACATTGTATGTTGTGTTAAGAGTTGCTCTGGTACATCCCCACTTCATTCCTGTTAGACGTTTTAACAGTGAAAGGCGCCTCTCTGCTCTTTGTATTACATTTTCTATTTGTTTGGTCCATGTAAGTTTAGTATCAAATGTAACTCCTAAATACTTTGCTTCCTTTGTTTCTGGTAATTGTTGACCCTCAAAATTTAGTTTTATTTTTAGTGGCTTTTTTCTTAATGAAAAGCTTTGGTAGTTTGATTTTGTTGTATTAACAGTCATTAAATTTTTTTTGGCCCACCTTTGTAATTTGGTTAAGGATTGTTGCATGGTTTTTTCTAGTTCTGTACTTTTGCTTTTTGGTTTTGAAGTCCACATTACTAAGCCATCAGCAAATAGTGCACACTTCACACTTAATTTTTGTATTCGTTGTGGTAGATCATTAATAAATATATAAAAAAGTGTAGTGCTGAGCACTGCACCTTATGGTAAGCCGCGGTGTACTTGTTTATATTAAGATATAATATGTTAAATTGTGACTTGTAATCAGAGTGTTTATTTCAAATATAAAGAAGTAATATATTTGGCAGTAGTAGCAGTCTTAATTCCCTGGTTGGTATGAGAAAGCAGGAATAATGGTTCTCACCCTATGTCGAAAATGCGTTTTGGTGGGAATGTGACGTTTAAGGCACAAGTAACTGTCTCAGGTATGATACTCAGGTACGGTCTGGTACATCTCAAGAAGTGATTTAATTCCCTGGGTCATTTAGGAAAATAGAATTAATGGTTCTGGAGCTTACTTGTAATGTTTAATGTTGTCTATTTCTACATTGAGTGTATATTAATATTTTATATGTAAATATACATTATTTAACATGAAGTTACACAAGTACACATGTTTTCTAACAGTGTGATACAGAATAATGTCAGTAGAGTAGGAACATTGTTGGTTACTCTTGAGGGGGAGGAACCTCTACAGGCTGCCACATCTTGTTCTTCAGGAGGAGGAACACAAGATCCTTGTAGTCCAACACCTCCCTCTTCTCACTGTAGAAGTGTTTGGTTGAGGTAACAGTTGCACCTGAGAGGATTATTGTAAATTGTATATAGCATTGGGTGCTTTCAGATGTTCAAATGTACCTGTGTCAATTGTTAAATTGTTGTTTCTGAGATCCAGATAACGAAGTTGCTCCAATCCTTGAAAGAGATCTACATCTAGACCATGCAGTTTGTTCTTATATAGATAAAGATGGGTAAGGTTGACCTGTCCGGAAAATGCCCTTTTTGATATCTCAGATATTGAATTGTGACTGAGAGATATGGTCCGAAATGATGGAGAACCAGTAAAAAGTTGGTCGGTTATATTAGTGATGTTATTATAGTATAAATAGAAATCTTGTAATTTCAACCGACAGAAATCCGCTCCATGAAGTTGAGAAATGAGATTGTGATTTAAGAACAAGGTGTTTAGTGATTCTAAGTATTCAAATAGATCTTCTTCCAGCTCTTCTATTTGGTTGTAAGACAAGTTAAAATCCTTGACATTCCATAGTCCACTGAAAGTGTCTTTTGTTATCTTATGTATTATGTTCTGCCTCAAATCAAGTGTTTCAAGCTTGTTTAGTGAGGCAAATGTGTGTGGTGGAATTTCAGTTAAATTTTTATTGTCTAAGTCCGGAAAGTCAAGATGGTGTAAGTTGGTAAATAGATGAGCAGATAAGCGGGAAAGTTTAGTATTGAAGAGCTGGAGTTTGGACAAGTTCTTAAGAGGGTCAAAGAGTCCTGCAGGAAGCTCTGTCATTTTATTGTAAGTAATCCCCAACTCTACCAAACCATTTAGTTCTGACAAGAATTTTCCATCTACTACAGAAACGTTGTTATGGATAAGAACGAGTGTTTGAACCAATGAGGCATTAGGTAGCTTGAAGGTTGACGTTGCTAAGTGGTCCAGAGAGACATCCAAACACACGACGTATGTGATCCGTGTACAGTCACAACCTTCAGGACATGTGACTGCTGAGACGGTTGAGATAACCAAACTTGCTGTAAGGAAGCAGTGCAAAATCCTGTAAAACAAACAACACTTGTCAGCAGAGTGCAGTTACAAACTTCAGCACACAATGAAAGTGGAACTGAATAACAATAGTGAACTGACAGTAAAAACTGAACTTTGAAACTGACAAAGTGTTGATAATTGAAACCAATAATAACCAACATTTCGGAAATGACTAATGCAGAAAAGTAGAAGGACTTCACAGAATATCCCCCAAACACTGAAGATATATCCGTCTCTTATACATCATGCAAAATACTTAAATATGTGTAATACAGAGTGGCCCACTCCAGCCGGTAAGTACATAAACCTTCGTGAGTTAAAAGTGTTGCAGGAATCACAGGGGTAAATCCAGTCAGTGGCGTTGTTCTGCTTGTAAGAAGAGCGATTGGAGGGCAGAGGAAATGCCCAGGCTTCAACTAGCGTGTGCGGCATGTGATAATAATTATAGAGACAGTCCTGGAATATTTTCCGCTTTACTTACAGGACTTCATTTTCCAGGTAATAAACTCACTCCTGTATATGTTACTATTGTAAAACATTACAAACTACAGATTGTAAATTGACGTATACAAACATGAGGGCGCATATGTTTGATTGGCATTTCTTTGTTTCTTATTAATGTTACCGCTGTACTTTATTTTTGTTGTTATTATTATTATTATTATTATTATTATTATTATTATTATTATTATTATTATTATTATTATTATTATTATTATTATTATTATTATTATTATTATGATTATTAACATTATTATTATTATTATTATTGTTATTGTTATTATTATTATTATTATTATTATTATTATTATTATTATTATTATTATTATTATTATTATTATTATTATTATTATTATTGTTATTATTATTAATATTATTATTATTTCTACTTCTATTATTACTATGACTATTGTTAATATACAGCATGCCCCATTACTTAGTAATATTAGATGCTCTTAGTTACATTTGCATAATTTTTGGAAGTTACAATATATTATTTAACAAAGTTGTAAGCAACTGTTTATAACCTAAACTATTTGGCTGATTATGTTATTTACAATATTCATTATACTTTGTCAAAATCTATATTGTTTATGAAATATATAAATTCCTTAATGTATTTGTTTGCAAGTTAATTGTTACCGGCCACTGTCCACCTTTGTTTATAATACTTTGTTTTAGTTTTTGTCTTTCAGTATCTAACAGAGAACACTCATATATTAAGTGGTTTACATTTTGGTTCTGTTTTTGACACTTACACAAGACACTTTCCGCTATCTTGAACCGATGATAGTATTCTCTTGTTTTTCCATGGCCTGTTAATATTGCTGTAATTTGTCCATTTAGTGGTATGTTCTGTTTTAGGCGTTCTTGCACCGAGGGGAAAAAAATTTTGGTGCTTCCTTTTGTGGTTGAGTCCGAATATTGTTGCCAAGTATGTAGTGCTCTCTTCGCTGCTTCCTTTATGATGTGGCTTCTGGAGATGTTATTGTAGATAATCGCTCTGTTATCTTCTTGCGCGACTTTCTTTGCTAATTTATCTGCTAGTTTGTTACCAGTAGCCCCACATGGGCTTTTACCCATTTTATGTGCATTGTCCAACAATTTTCTTGTAGTTGCTTAATTTTAGCCTTTATTTCTTCTATTAATCTGTTCCGGATTTGGCTAGTCTTCAGAAGATCTACTGTAATCTGACTGTCGGTGTACACTACACCTATTTTCTCTCCTACACTGAGTTCAATGTTACCTTCTAGCTCTATAAGAGCCTGTAGAATAGCTATCTGTTCAGCTTCATTATTTCAGCAAAGGGCGCCAAGTTTATATTTTAATTTTTTAACCGGTTCTCCATTTAGAAAAATGACTGTGGCTGCTCTGATTTTTTTTGTTTATCTTGCTCCCGTCAGTGTAAAGAATATCCAAAAACTATTCTTATAACAAGTAAAAGAAACGAAGAAAGGAGTCAAATAAGAGTATATATAAACAACATTATCGTAGAGCAAGTAAAACAGTTGAAGTAGGTACCTAGGTATATTGTTCGACAAGATGATATTTGATATGCATATACAAGTCTCAGAGAAATGCATAAAACTGGTAAATGCATTAGTGAAGTCTGTAAAGTTGAACTGGGGCCTAGGACAAGCTTTACCACAGTGTAAATTTCTGTGTTGTACAGTAAGCTTTGTTATGCTTCTTGAACACTCATTCTATTTACAGGATGAGGCCACTCTGTCAGTTTCTGGGCTTCTTCGACTACTGTCGGAATTCCATTTGTGTTCATCACATGCGTGTTTTCGTATATGTCTAGAGTTTCTTGAATTCTTATATTTATTGGCTTGACTGCCGCTAAAACGCAGGACGCCTCATATGAAACTGTTTGGTAAGCTTTTGTGATTTTTACGTTCATCAATCTTTGTACTCGCTGGTATTTGAGCATATTCTTTCTCTTAAGAATAGCTTCTTATACTTATACTTTATTCGTCACATTACACTTACATGGGTGAGCAGGTGCTCGTAAATTGGTGACTCGTCAATACACTATAGTTACAACTTTAAGGATTAAAATAAGTCTACAATATTTACAAACACGAGTATAGAAATATAAAAGAAAGGTAAAAGAGAAAAACTGTACAGTAATGATTTGTTAAGACACCTAAAATTGAGGTCACAGCACATCTTCCATGTATTCTGTAACAGAGTAGTATGCCTTGCTGGCAAACAAACTCTTGACTGTTTTTTTAAAGAGGTTTGGATTTGGGAATTTCCTAATCCTTTGTGGCAATTTATTGTATATTTTACACCCCATATATTGTGGACTTTTTTCATAGAGTGCAAGCCTATGCGCTGGGTATTTCATTTCTCCTTTTCACCTTGTGTTGTGTTCAAGCTGGTGCTGATTTGCTATATATCTGTCATGGTTATTGTGCACGTGTATAATTAGATTGTACATATATAGGCTTCTTTCCACACTTGCACTCCGTATAGCAGCATCGGAAGTATAGCGCCTTTATGGCTTGTTCGTAAAGCTCAGATGGAGCTGTGTCAATTGTTAAATTGTTTCTGAGATCCAGATGACGAAGTTCCTCCAATCCTTGAAAGAGATCTACATCAAGATCATGCAGTTTGTTCTTATATAGATAAAGACGGCTAAGGTTGACCTGTCCGGAAAATGCCCTTTTAGATATCTCAGATATTGAATTGTGACTGAGAGATATGGTCCGAAATGTTGGAGAATCAGTAAAAAGTTTTAGACATTAGTGTTTATTGTTCAACTATTGTTGCTCAGACAGCCACATGACATTATAGAAGAGTTGTAACAATACACAAATTACTATAAGTGCAAAAATCTCCTTCTTCTTTGTGCTTGGAGCGTCACTGTTGACGTCACAGGGCACTGTTTCTAAATCAGTTAATATTCCTCCTTCTGGATGAATACAAGATACTACCATACGAATATTTTCGTCATTCCACAGGGCTTTAATGGGACAGCTGCAGCGCAGAGGATTTCCGGAAATATCAAGATACTGAAGACGTATTAGAGGTTCAAACACGAGTGTATTAATTGATGTTAGACTATTGTTATTTAGACTCAGGTAGGCAAGACCTGTCAATGCATTAAAGACACCTACACCAAGTTTGTGTAGCCTGTTGTCATGCAGAAGAAGAAATTTGAGGTTGTGTAACCCAAAAAATGCTGAATTATTTATCTCCACAATTGAATTGTTGAAGAGAAATAAGAGCTTAAGTTTCTGGCAGCTGGCAAAAGAAGCTCCTGTAAGCATTGTTAGTCTATTACCATGCAATAAGAGAAACTCTAGTTCAGTTAATTGTTGAAATACGTTCCCTGGAAGATAAGAAATGAGGCTGTTATTTAAACTCATATTATGTAGCGAGCGTAAGTGCTCAAATACATCTTCTTCCAGTTCTTCAAGTTGGTTGTTATGTAAGTTAAGCACCTTGAGATTATGTAGTCCATTGAAGCTTTCTTTTGTCATGTTAGATATCCTGTTATCACCCAAACTCAGTCTCTTAGATTATATGGTGAGACAATTGTGTTTGTTGGAATTTCTGTGAAATAATTGCAACACAGTTCTAGAAACAAAAGAGGGTTTAACTTTCTAAACAGACCACTAGGTAAGGTGGAAATGTTATTATCATTCAGATAAAGATAGGTCAAGTTCTCAAGAGGGTCAAACAATTTTGTTCTCGCTCAAAACGAGTGTTTCAAGATTAGATAGTGAGAGAAATGTATTTGGTGGAATTTCTGTCAAAGAATTGTGCCCCAATCCAGAAAAGACAGACTGTTTAAGTTTCTAAATAAACCATCAAATAAGGTACTATATTGTTTAGATAAAGATGAGATAGGTTCCCAAGAGGATTAAACAATCCTTTTGAATAATACAATTTTGTATTGTTTATCTCCACAATGGAATTGCTGTAGAGAGATAGCACCCTAAGCTTTCCGCAGCTATCAAACGTAGAGTCAGTAATCGTCGTAAGTCTATTGCCATTTAACATGAGAACTTCAAGTTCTGTTAGTAGTTTAACTACTTCCTCCTGAAGATAAGCAATAAGATTGTTATTTAAAGTGAGTTCCTGTAGTGAATGTAAGTGCTAAAATACATCTTCGTCCAGCTCTTCAAGTCGGTTGTTATGTAAGTGAAGCACCTTCAGGTTATATAGTCCATTGAAGCTGTCTTTTGTCACTGTAGATATCCTGTTATCACCCAAACTCAGTCTCTTAAGATTATATAGTGAGACAAATGTGTTTGTTGGAGTTTCTGTGAAATAATTGCAACACAGTTCTAGAAACAAGAGACGGTTCAACTTTCTAAACAGACCACTAGGTAAGGTAGAAATGTTATTATCATTGAGATAAAGATAGGTCAAGTTCTCAAGAGGGTCAAACAATCCTTCTGAAAGTTCTGTTATTTTATTTTGGAAAAGCTCCAAGGCTACCAAGGCATTTAATTCTAAGAAGGCATTTGGATCTATTACGGATATGTTACTGTTATAAAGTCCCAGTTCTTGTACCAAGGAGGCGTTAGGTGTCTTAAATGTTAAAGAGCTTAATTGAACGAGAGAGGCTCCGTCACAGTAGACGTTTGTGATCGTCCTGCAGTCACAATCCTCAGGACACATTGTTGAGGATGGGTTTGTTGAGCTTACAATGCTTGCTGCCAGCAGGTAGTAAAGCACTCTCAATATCATTCTGTAAAACAGAAAATACTTGTTAAAAATGGCGGTTACAATCTCCAGGATATCTACATTGTTGAAGATGGGTGGTTGAGCTCATTATATCTAAGGTCAGTAAGTGGTAAAATACCCCAATATCACTCTGTGAAACAAGCAATACTTGTTAGAAAATGAAAGACACAGGACACATGGTTAAAGATGTGGCTGAACTCACTGTAATTGTTGCCACCTAGTAGTAAAACACTGCAAACTCAGGTTGTACAGCAAACAATACTAGTTAGTAAAAACAGAATCTTAAGAACAGAAAGAGAAGGTGACTTTTCTGTACACGACACTTTACTATATATTGTGACATCGGGCCATTCAACAATATACGGACGAGAGGGGCTCGGTTCACCTTGGATATGGTGAGCGGCTGTCTCTGTACGTGAACGTAATAATGGCCGTAAAACATAAAAGGTCCGAGGCTATAAGTTGGATAGTTAAGGTGTATGTGATCGAACAGCGTGATAACACCTTTGCGTCCCGAAGCTTCTATTTAATTCCGCTAAGTCGTTGCACGCATGTGGAGGGTTCTCAAAGTTTAGTCAGAGTTAGTTAAGAGTTGAGTTGTTTGGGGTGTAAGTCGTCGTGTGAGTGAGTCAGTCGGCCAGCCTGCCATTGACTACGTATGTGTAGTTGACTGATTGTATCGTAATAGTAAAATATAAGACAGTGAAAGTGGAGAAAGACACCGAAAGACTGAGAATTATTATCGAAACAATTTTGAATTGTAATAGTTGAGAAGACTATAAATTGTGTTAACAAGGATAGGGTAAATGTGCATTTGTAGTAAAATTGAAAGGAAAATAAAGTTATCGAACAGTAAAAGACTTTCGCAACTTTGCCATTTTGCTACAAGATATATAAATCTGATGTGTCTATTACATTGTATTATACAACACCACCACCCTCATCCTCACCCCCACCGCCACCACCGCCACCGCCACCGCCGCCACCACCACCACCAAACCCACCACCACTTCCACTACAACTAACAATAATTGTGATGATAAACTTAATAAAAGTAGTAGTAGTAGTAATAATAATAATAATAATAATAATAATAATAATAATAATAATAATAATAATAATAATAATAATAGTGATAAACCTAATCGTGATGATAAACACGAATAAGAATAAAATAATAAAATTAGTATTAATCATGTGAACAATATAAATAATGTAATAACACAAACAAGAATAATAACAATAAATAAAGTAATAATAAAAGACAACAATAACATTAATAAGAAACATAGTGATGCCTATTAAACATTACGCGCTTTCACGTTTGCATGGATTTTGTTACGGCAGTTTACAATCATTAATCCGTAATGTTAGACAATAGCTGCATATACAGAAATGAGTTTATTCCCTGGAAAATAAAGTGCTGTAAGTGAAGTGGAAGATATTCTAAGACTGTTCTTGCCACGCGCTACAACCATAACCTGTCATTCCTCCGACTTCTCTTACAGATAGAACAAAATTCACGCACGCCACTGACTGGATTTACCCCCATGATTTCTGGCACACGCGAAGAGTTATCTAGTACCCCAACGCCGGTTGGAGTGGGTCACTTGGCATATTTATGTTTGTATATATGTCCCCTATGCGTCCTAAAACGCACTACTTGACCAATCATCTTGAAAGTTTTTTCATGGAGAAGTTTTCTATGCTATTTCTTTCTATTATGCAATACATTCACAAGATTTTCTATACATATTACATTTGCAAACCACGGGCGACGTCGGGTAGTTCAGCTAGTTGTAAATAAACGGCTATAATTTATTTGTTATGCTTTGTCATGAATAAACTTCACAAAATTGCCAGCAATGCTCACCTTTAGTCCAAATGGCCCCTATTGTACTCTCAGGTATATGACTTGTAAGACACTGATGTATGAAACAAAACAATGAAACAACATTACCTTGCGACAGAAGACTGCTTAACGATCAAAAGTGTTGCACCGTGTGTATTTCAAATCACTGTGCTTCATCAGGAAAGCTGTTCTTGTTGATATGTTGTGACCTTTTAACAGGATGTTGATAACAATGTGAGGAAGGAAACAGTTCATGAGGTGTTGATTATGTTTCCTTTCTTCGTTACTTTGTTATAAAAGGAGTGGCAATGGCAATAAATGTCACGTGGCTCCTTTTGTTTCTAACGTCACTGGAGGAGAGGTTCTAAGGGAGTACATATCTTGTGGCATGTGGTGGTGGCACCGTCATAATGTATACATGCAGTACAGGAGAACCGGTCAGGCGATTAATAAACAAAAGCAAGAAAGAACTTGCACAAAGTTTATGAAGGTGACACGACCAACAGCCACATCAGCCGAGCCCCAGCTAGTTTAATACGTTGTGACAAAATCACAAAATCAGTCCAGAAACTTTTCTATCACTTTATGTTTCTTCAAAACTTTTGTACAAATGCACAGCTCTCTTTTCGTCGTTGACACAGTCTATAGTTTCCCGTAACACTACAACTCACAATTGTTTTCTTCTCGCAACCTTGACTCAGTCCTTTCACTGTTTTTCTTCACTTTCTCTGTCTCTCATACAGCAACTTCAACGATAAAATCACTCAACGCTCATTAAAACTTCTTCACTTCGACGCGTCCACGGTACCACACACACAGCTGTCTCACACTCACACACTGACCGACTCATGTCTGTAAGTCTGTCTTCTGCTATTCCCTCGCTCGCTTATATAGCGGGGATGACGTCACACGCCCTTTCTGGAAGTTCTACATACACGCCGGTCGCTGTATGCCTCTCGAAGGTTCCAGGAACCCTTTGTTAAGCGCCGCGCTCATTGTTGTTAGTCACGTAAACACAAACAGTTCCGTAAGTTCATTTGACTTTGAGCACTTTGTTACTAACATTTTTGGGATATAGGACAGTAAAAGTAGATGGTTGCTTGTTGAAAGTTTGATGGATACCAGCAAAGGTACTTAAATACTATCGAAAGTTTGTTATTTATTTTTTTTAAATTTATTTTCTGTTGCATTGGTTTAGTGAAATTATCAGACAAAATGGTCTATTTATAAACATATGATTTTGTAAAATGAGAAATTTGGATATATGCTCTGGTATAGTAACATGGTTACAATATGCGATCATAGAAAGAACTAGATATTTTATTGTAAAATATAAAATAGCCGATTAGCTGATTTTTAGTGCTAGCCATCATTATTTAGCCTGCCCTGAAGGGAAGTTGAGTGCAACATAAGTAAACCTTAACAAAGCAACAAATCTTTGATTGCAATTAAAATATTTTGGAATTGGTGTCTCTTGGATATCCTACCGTTATACATAGATTCAATTTTATTTCGTCTCGCTGTCTCTTAAATACTAGAGAACCCCCCCCCCCGCACACACACACACACACACACACACACACACAGATATAAGTACATCGCTTACATATAAAGGATAAGTCAGAATAACACCGGATAAGGACCCCCTCCACTCTTTTACTATTTTTACAAACTCTTATTCCTCTATGTTCTTCGTGTTAGTTGAGATAAATATTTGTACAAATTATCGTATTGCTTATTTCCTTGTAGGTACAAGGGGAATATGGGAATTCAGTAGGCTTTGAGCGATAGTCAAATATTTTAAGGCTTTGAGATCCCGTTCTCTTTGCACGGGTAAGACAAAAAATCTGATGTGTTGCACTCACATGACTTTCTCTACTCTTGTATTAAGTATTCTTACAAACTCTTATTCCTATATCTTCTTCGTGTTAAGATAAACATTTGTACACATTATTTTATTGCTTATTTGCTTGTAGGTACAAGGGGAATATTAGAATACAGTAGGCTTTGGGCAATAGTCAAATCTTTTAAAGCTTTGAGATTCCGTTCTCTTTGCACACTTAACATGCAAAAGAAATAAACAACGATGTTCCATTTCACGAAAGTTTTGTTTTCCGAAACTCATACACATAACAAAGAATATCTCCGAAATGGTTCACCCTACAAGAAAATTTATTGGGACATAAATTGTGTATTTTAGCAAGATCTAAATTTTTTGTATGGTATGATATAACCTATCTCTAACGGTTTACCAGTTATGCAAAAGTCGTCCAGAGTAAGTACGTCTACAGGGGCTATAGCCAGAAAATTCAAGATATACATTTCATTTGACATAAAAATATCTTAAACATATGACATTTTAATCAAAATCGTTAGAGCCATTTTCAAGAAAATCAAAATTTTTGAAAAAATTTCCATGTAAAGGGTAGTTTAGGGTGGGGTTATTTTCTTCAAAATCTTCGTGTCGCATCCTTAAAAGACATTAAACTTAAATATCAACTTTGGTTTTTAATCAACTTTTCATTTTTGAGTTATGCTGTCCACAATCTGACACATACACACACATGCACGTACGCACACGGACCTTTTTCTAAAAACCCTTCTTTTTTGTATTCAGGGGGTCTCAGAACATATATTTCCGGTGAAATCTTGACATCGAGTTTTTGGGTGAAATACAATAATTTTCCTACTTACCAGTAGGGAAAGTCAAAAATGAATAACGATCTTCTATTTGGCGAAAGTTTAACACTTGTTCTATCTTTTACGGTTTATTAGCTATGCAAAAGTCGTCAACAGTAAACAGGACTAACGGGCTATAGCTAGAGAATTGCTAATATACATTTCATTTGCCATATAAATATCTTAAACACGTGGCATTTTAATCAAATTCGTTTAAGCCATTTTCGAGAAAATAAAATTGTGGAGGAATCTTCTATGTGAGGGGTAGCTTAGAGTGCAGGAATTTTCTTCAAAATCTTTGTGTCGCTTCTTTAAAAGATATTAAACTTTGGTTTTTAACCAACTTTTCGATTTTGAGTAATGTTGTCCAAACTCATGCCGATACACATACCCGCGCGTGCACACATATACACACACGACTTTTTTCTAAAAATGCTTTTTTTTTATACAGCAGGCTTGAAAACATATCGTTCCGGTGAAATATATGGAACTTTTGCTTGGAATGAATGCAATAGTTCCTCTACTTACTATACGTAGTAGAGAAAGTACAAATGTGCCTCTTTCTTTATACAGAACTTGCAGAGATGCATTTCGTCCATGGGGCTGCTCGGGGAAATGCGAAAAGGGCACGAAACCTTTATGCTGAGCTTTACCCAATGAAACATTTGTCTCACTACAGCACCCTTACTATCATACATCAACGATTGTGAGGAACAGGAATTTCCAAAAACAAAGGCATCGCTTGGCACTCCAAAGAAATAAGGCTTTAGAAGAGCAGTTTATTGGCTGGGTCCTGATTCTCCATCCACAGCACATACCATGCATACAAGCCAGTTTTGGGTTACCAGAATTCTGCAAAAAGAGCAATTACATGGATGTCATCTCACCTGAGTTCAAACACTGTGGCTAGATTATTCTCCACTCCGACTACAGTTTTTCCATTTGTGGTTTCCTCATAAACGCATTTAATCAATCGAGATTTACTACAACCATATTGTGGACGGATGGGAAAGTTTTTACACGAGAGGGCATGTTTAACACACATAGTCACATTTGGGCACAGGGAAACCCTGGAGCAATTGGAACTACAAATTACCAAAACATTTGGGCTGGCATTGTGAATGACACACTCATAGAGCCCTGCTTACTACCTTCATGTTCGACGTGACACATTTACCTACAGCTATTACAACATATTTTGCCGGAGCTTCTGGAAGATGTTTCTTTAGGAATACACCAGTTAATGTTGTTTCAAGGCGACGTGGCACCTGCAACACTTTGCAATGACCGAAGGGGTTTTCTAAGTTTAACGTATCCTGATCGCTGGATTGGTAGAGGAGCACCGTCATCAGACCTTCACGAGATGTAACCGCTTTGGACACATTCAGACTTTTAATAAAATTAAAATTTTGTTGTTTAACGACGCTATTCAATTGCCAGGATCAAACCAGCGTCGCCGGTGTGCCGGAATTTTGCCCCGTAGTTCTTTTACATGCCAGTAAATCTACTGACATAAATGTGTCGTTCTTAAACACACTTAAAAACCGTCGATCTGGACCGGATTTGAACCCGCGACCTTGGGATCAGTAGGCCAGCGCATAAACCAATTGAGCCACCCAGACCGACAATTTAGACTCTTAATAGTGAAGAGGAACCAAAGGTCAGGGTCTTTGTAACACTTAGTGCTGTTAGTGATATGCGAGGTGTTTCTGAAAGAGCTCGGCAATCATTACTGCGATGTTATCAACTATGTTCCGGAGTCCAAAGTTGGCATCTTGAACACGTTTGCATTTGTTCAATTCCTGTTTTGTTCTTATTTTAACTATGTTTAAAGCGTTCTAACGGTGGACAAAATTTGACCCA
This sequence comes from Tenodera sinensis, assembly GCA_030765045.1. NCBI lineage: Eukaryota > Metazoa > Arthropoda > Insecta > Mantodea > Mantidae > Tenodera > Tenodera sinensis. The sequence continues at coordinate 65,665,730 of CM060974.1, read as the reverse complement.
CAATCATAGCCTTTGTATATACTATTATCAACAATATGTATGGTAAATCGTTTAAAAGGTTTGACCTACTTCAGAGCACATGGTTTTAGTGACATACAATTAAATTAAGATTTTGAGTTTTTACATTGCATTTCTTAAAATTCAGGATACGCGGCTACTCTTCTTTAAACACACTCCTAATATCTTGTGGTGAAAATGTGTAATGACCTGTTCGGCGGAGTTTCATCTAAAGCGATGCAGTGTTTCAAAATCTTAATACTCCCTAGATCGATAGCAACACGATAAGAAAATACTCAGTTAAAACCTTTGAATGACGCCTTGAAATTATTCGGTTGTATTCTGGCTCAGCTGTATAGTTATTTAGCCTCCCTGAAACTAATCTAATTACGCGATAAGTAACAGCATCTTTGATTGCAATTAAAATATTTTGATAATGGTACCTCTTGTCCATCCTAGCGTTATAAGTATATAAACATATTTTATTTTATCTTGCTTCTTAAGGACTAATTGGTGATCATACGCACACATGCACACACATGTAGGTAAATATTACTTACAACGAAATATAATTATGAAAATCGGTTGATCGGTTTTGAGATTACTCTAGACACGCATACATATACACACAGACAAATATACACACACACAGACACATACACACAGACATACACACACAAGCTCGAAAAATTCAATTCCGTGACCGGCATTTGAACCACGGGACCACCGGTTACGGTCCGACTGCTCTAACTACTAAGCTGCCATAGCCAACATGCTGATACGACATTCAATTTTCTAACTCACTCGCATTTTTCCGATACTCTACATTAGGAGACCTCTGTAAGTTCTTAAGGCCTGGGCTTCTAGGTTAACCAAAAATGAGGTCAATCATCGCAATTAATGTTCTTCCATGCGATAGCCGTGTGTAGGACCGGATAGAGTGAGTGAGACTTCAGTGAGACTGAAAAATTCAATGCCATTCAATGCAATGGAGAATTTAATGTCACGTGGGCATGTTAGTCACGATAGCTTAATGGTTAGAGTAGCTGGATGGTAACCGGTAGATCCGTGGTTCAAATCCCGGTCAAGGCATTGAATTTTTCAGTCTGACAGTGACATACACATTCACACAGTGTCACTCATGTGCTCTCATTATATCAGAACATTTATAAAGATTTACAATTCACATATTTCAATATATTGAGCTAAGTCCGGTATTTTAGCAACTGATCGTATCTATGGATAAATATCTAGAATGTCGTATTTCGACATGGACACATCTACTGCCCACGTAATGGTGACGTCACTTCCACTTCCGTACTCTCCCGAATTTATCCGGAAGTGTCCGTCGCCTCTGCTACTTTTCTTGAGACGAAAGCTCTTCCAATAAACCAAGGATGACTATAGAATATTTGTTGGAAAGAAAGAAGCTAAGACTGGTAAGAAAATATTCTGTGCTGCAGTGGTTAAACTGAACAGTACAATGTATAATCAGTCCCCAAACAAACCAATTTGTCTGTCTGTCTCTCTGTCTGCCTGTCCGTCTGTCTGTCTGTCTGCCTGTCTGCGTCACTGTCTGTCTCTCTCCATCTCTCTGCCTACCTGCCTGCCTACATACCTAACTACCTGTCTGTCTGTCCGCCTGTCTGTCTATCTGTCCGTCTGTCTATGCGTCTGTCTATCTATCTCTCTATTAATTCACTTCTTTAATTATTTATTCATTTATTTACGAATTTACTTACTTATGTACTTCCTCCCTTCCTCACTTACTTCCTCACTTACCTCCTCACTTACCTAATCACTTACCTCCCCACTTACCTTCGCACTTACTTACTCACTTACTTCTTCACTTACTTCCTCACTTACTCACTTAATCACTCACTCACTTACTCACATATTCACTCACTTGCTCACTCACTCACTTATTGATTTACTTATCTATTTCATTAGAACGTTCATAATGAGGCATTCATCCGTAGAAGAGTTGTTACCAAGTATTTATTACATCGAATAGGAGAGTTAAAGAAAGAAATTAAGAGTATGTCTTCGTTTCGAACACGTGTTTCGTAAATGCGAGTGAGGAATCATGATCATTGTACTAATGAGATAACGTAGATTTTTTCTGTAGCTGTTAATATTTAGGTGGGCACTCACGTGACTTTCTCTACTCTTGTACTAACCGTTCTTACAAACTATTATTCTTCTATCTTCTTCGTGTTAGTTGAGATAAACATTAGCAGAAATTGTCTTATTGCTTGTTTTCTTGCACGTGCAACGGGGATTTGGGAATACAGTAAGCTTTGAGCCATAGCCAAAGCTTTTAAAGCTTTCAAACTCCATTCTCTTTGCACGGTTATAATATTTAAAAAAACGAATAGCGGTGTTCCATGTGACAAAAGTATGTTCTCCAAAACTTACAGAAATAGCAAACAATGGGTATCTCCAAAATGGTTCCATATACAAAAAAATTATTTACACATAAGGTGTGCGTTTTAGGAAGATCTACATTTTTTAATAGTAAGGTTTGGTCTTTCTCTTACAGTTTACCACTTATGCAAAAGTCATTCGTAGTAAATGGACTTCGTGAGCTATATCCAGAAAATTCAAGATATGCATTTCATTTGTCATAAAAATATCTCAAACATATGACATTTTAATCAAAATCTTTGGTGCCATTTTCAAGATAATCAAAATTTTCGAAAAATTTTCCATGCAAAGGGTAGTTTAGGGTGAAGCTATTGTCTTCAAGATCTTCGTATCCCATCCTTGAAAGACATTAAACTTAAATACCAACTTCGGTTTTCAACCAACTTTTCGTTTTTGAGTTATGCTGTCCAAGACTGACACACACACGTACACGGACCGTTTTCTGAAAATGCTTTATTTGGATTCAGGGGAGCTCAAAACATGTATTTCCGACATCTCATTTGTGGGTGGGATACAATACTTCCTCTACTATACGTAGTTGACAGTAAAAAGGCCGAGCACCTCTGTTAAAGTGTCTTCTGGCATAAAGGACATATAATAAAAATAATGTTTCGGACCGTGATGGTTGTAAAAGCCTTAATTGCAGATATGTAACAAACATTCTCTGTGTGTAAATTAAATCAAAGCAATTATTATTGATCCTTGTTTAGAGGACATTATAAACAAAAGTTTGTGCTATGATAACCACATTATTTGTCCAGAAGACTAAACACTAACGAAACTCTTGGTGTAAAAGCACCTTTAAGTGCCAGCAATGTTAAATTACGTGATTCAAAAGTGATGCTTTCCAAAAGCATACATGAAGATCGGGAATGTCTTAAACACCTTCCTATTCTTGGACAGAGGTGTATATCCTGAGTAGGTAATAAACATGAATTTGGATATAAACGACTACAATTATCATTTCTCTCTCATTGGTAAAGACCACTAATACCATCTACGGAAGTACGTCTGAGAATTTGGTGACACTTCGCGCAGGCCCCACTGAAGTTGGCGTTTACTTTGTGAAAGATAGTATATACACTCATACACACATGTACCTACCCACCTACGTGCCTACCTGCATGTGTGCCTACCTGCCTGCCCCATATCTGCATGACTCCCTGTCTACCTGTTGCATACCGGCATGTCTGCCCGCCTACCTGTCTCTCTGCCTGCCTACTTGCATGTCTGCCTGCCTACCTGCTTACCTATCTCTCCGCCTGCCTACCTGCATGTCTGCCTGCCTGCATAGCTGCATGCTTACCTGTCTCTGCCTGCCTGCCTGCTTACCTGCCTGTCTGCCCGCCTGCCTGCTTACCTGCCTATCTGCCCGCCTGCCTGCTTACCTGTCTGCCTGCCTGCCTGCTTACCTGCATGTCTGCCCGCCTGCCTGCTTACCTGTTTGTCTGCCTGCTAACCTACCTGTCTGCCCGCCTCCCTGCTTACCTGTTTGTCTGCCTGCCTACCTGCATGTGTACCTGCCTGCCTAACTGCATGTCTGCCTGCCTGCTTACCTGTTTGTCTGCCTGCCTACCTGCATGTCTGCCTGCCTGCTTACCTACCTGCTTACCTGTTTGTCTGCCTGCCTACCTGCATGTCTGCCTGCCTGCTTACCTGTTTGTCTGCCTGCCTACCTGCATGTCTGCCTGCCTGCTTACCTGTTTGTCTGCCTACCTACCTGCATGTCTGCCTGCCTGCCTGCTTACCTGTTTGCCTGCCTACCTGCATTTCTGCCTGCCTGCCTGCTTACCTGTGTGTCTGCCTGCCTACCTGCATGTCTGCCTGCCTGCTTACCTACCCGTCTGCCCGCCTGCCTGCTTACCTGTTTGTCTGCCTGCCTGCCTACCTGCATGTCTGCCTGCCTACCTACCTGTCTGCCCGCCTGCCTGCTTACCTGTTTGTCTGCCTGCCTGCCTGCATGTCTGCCTGCCTGCTTACCTGTTTGTCTGCCTGCCTGCTTACCTGCCTGTCTGCCGGCCTGCCTGCTTACCTGCCTGTCTGCCTGCTTACCTGCATGTCTGCCTGCCTGCATAGCTGCATGCTTACCTGTCTCTCAGCCTGCCTACCTGCATGTCTTCCATGCTTGCTTACCTGCCTGTCTGCCTGCTTACCTGCATGTCTGCCTGCCTGCATAGCTGCATACTTACCTGTCTCTCAGCCTGCCTACCTGTCTGCCTGCCTGTTTGCTTGCCTACCTCCCTGCTTACCAGCCTGTCTGTCTTCCTTCCTGCCTACCTGCATGTCTACTTGCCTCTCTGCCTGCCTATCAGCCTGCCTGCCTGCCCAGCTGCGTCTCTGCCTTCCCGCCTGCCTGCCTGCATGTTTACCTGCCTACATACACACAGACATACATGCACACATACAGACACACACACACGCAGCCACACACACATGGCCACATACACAGACACACACATACACAAACACACGCATGCAAGCACACATACCACAGACACACAAACTCACACATCGAACGGTTTTAATGCTACAAAGACTTGACCTACTTATATATTTTCTGAGCTGTTTCGTTCTGTTCTTATCTACTTATTTCCTGTTAAACTTACATATCAAGAACAATAGTTTTCCAGGCTTTGAAATAGGCACAGAGCAACACATTTTGGTTGCATTAGAAGTCTTTTGTTGCAAGGTCACATGTTCTTTCATTGTTACGCCATACCAAATAAAGATTATCACTAGAACCGTCGACAAATTGTGTAACTAAAAGTGCAGTTAGCGTCATTTGGACCCCATCCATAGTTTCTATGGATCACATGAAGTCAAATGCTTTGTCACCGAAAATACATGTTGTGAGGCTTCCCGCATCCAAAATAATCAATTTGTAGAACAATTCACACCAGTAAAGAGAAATGTCAACCAAATGGTACACTCCGCAAAAATATGCATTTGTATGTAACTTGTGAGTTTTAACGAAATATACATTTTTTGTCCAGTAAGATTTGATCTGTGTCTTACGGTTTACCAGTTATGCAAACACCATCAAGAGTAAAGAGGACTACACCAGCTATAGCCACCAAATTCAAAATACATTTCATTTGCCATTAACCTATCTTAAACATATGGCATTTTAATTAAAATCGTTACAGCCTTTTTTTAGAAAATCAAAATTTCTGAAAAATTTTCCATCTGAGGAGCAATTTAGCGTGGAGGAACTTTCCTCAAAATCTTTGTGTTGCATACTTGCACGATATTAAACTACTGGTTTTTAACCGGCTTTTTATTTTTGAATTATGCTGTTCACAAACGGACAGACAGGTAGACACAGACACAGACACACACACAAGGATGAGACACGAAGATTTTAAAGAAAATCGCTGCAACCGAAAATACCCTTTACATGGAAACTTTTTCGAAAATTTTGATTTTCTCAGAAATGGCTCTAACTATTTTGGTTAAAATGCCACATGATTAGTACAGTTTTATAGCAAATGAAATGTATATTTTGAATTTTCCAGCTATATCTCATATTTCTGTTCACTCCGGATGACTCTGGCATAACTGGTAAACCGTAAGATACAGATCAAATCTTACTATACAGACACTTAGATCTCGTTAAAACACACAATTTATGTAACAGTGCATTTTTTTCTGGAGCGATCCATTTCGGAGATATTCCTTGTCATTTTTATACCTTAACTATAGAAAGAGAACGGAATCTCAAAGCTTTAAAAGATTTGACTGTCGATCAAAGTATTCCCATGTTCTCCTTGCACCTACAAGCAAATAAACAATAGGGTAATTTCTGCAAATGTTTATCTCAACTAACGTGCAGAAGATAAAGGAATAACAGTTTGTAAGAATGGTTAGTACAAGACTAGAGGAAGTCATGTGAGTGCAACACATAACTTTTTGTGTGGTTATAATGGCAGTAGTGGAATATGGTAGCCTTATTCAATAGTGAAATCTCTTAAAAGCTAGTCTCTATGTGATGGCTTTGAAAATTCATTCCATTTGCTAGCTAGGGAGCAAAGAAAAAAACGTTACCTCTTATTTTAGGAAAAGAAAAATATGATACAATTCCAGCAGGTAAAAAGGATTGCCTTCAGAATGGTTAATTAGTAAAAATAAAACAATAAGTAAACAGAAAAGTGATCTAGCTCTTTTTGTGTTCTATGGATATGATTCTGTTTGTCTCCTTAGATGTTATTCAGAGGCTATTACAAGAAAAGTCATGTGTAATGAAAATATCTTATACATACGGTAATTTGATAAGAATCGTTAGAACCATTTCGAGAAAATCAAATTGTCGAAAAATACTCCGTATAATGGGTAGACTGTAATGGGAGTTGGAAGATGCCACACTAAAATACATAGGTTACCATTTCTAGCCTTTTGGTTTTGAGTTATGCTGTTCACAGACTAACCAACACGCGCGCACAGAGAGAGAGAGAGAGAGAGAGAGAGAGAGAGAGAGAGAGAGAGAGAGAGAGAGAGAGAAAGAGAGAGAGAGACGCAACACACATTCTTCCAAAGGATTCTCAGAACATGTGTGTCCGGTGAAGTAAAAGGTATTCAATTTTCGGCTGCGATTTTCTAAGCACAAAGTTTAAAATAAATTGTGACAAAATAACAAGTCCAGTCTAATTACTTCTTTTCTCACTTTATTTTCTTCCAAAACTGAATGTACAACAACACAGTTATCCTTTACTGACGTTAATGCAGTCTACAGTTATCTTTTCCTCTTTTTTTAATTGGGATATTACAACTCACTGCTGTTGTGTTCTCTAAGCTTAACACGCCATTTTCTGTCTTGCATACACTAAATCCTAGAACACAATCACTCGACCCTCGTTAAATATGTTGTGGAAGTATTTAAGCTTGAGGTCTGTGTACCTTATCCTTGAATCATCCTGAACAATTGACGTGTACTACATTTGTTTTATTACCAATACACTTCATTATTTGTTGTGGAGGTATCTAAGCTGTCGTCAGTAATACGAGGACTGCTTGAAGACATCTTCGTCAGCTCATGTGTACTACATTTGCTTTACTATCATTCAACTTCAACACTTGCGGAACTATATAGACTCTCGTCAATAATTTGGGACTCTACACCTTTTCCTTGAAGATATCTTGAACAACTTATGGGTACGGCATTGTTGGTTGGATGAAAAATGTGACATTCGTACTAACTTAAGGTTTTTTTTTTTTTTTTTTTTTTTTTTTTTTTTTTTTTTTTTTTTTTTTTTTTTTTAAGAAAAATGACGAGCCGTCGTTAAGTGATGAAACTTTTACACGTAGAAAATGTTATTTATTTATAATGATATATTGCGTTAACATGCTATACAACATTACAAGCCATGCTTGAAAAAAATTTCGCTAAGATTTAGCTGGAAAAATGATTCTTCAAAGCTTGAATTCATTATTAAAAAGGTGGGGAGGGGGAACGAAGCGAACGCAGGTGGGCAAGTAGATGATTTCCAAAGACCGAGGATCATGCCATGTATACCGTATTCTATCGCATAAGCCCCCCCCCCCCCCCCCTCGCATATTTCCCTCCCCAACGATTTTTCATCACTAACAGATATTTACCTATTAAACATCGCATAATTCCGTCTCCTGGTTCGTTCTTATTGGAGCGGCCTTCAAATGACTTGATAATGGACAACAATCGACGCAGCGGTGCCTGTCACGGACAACAATGGACGCAGTGCTTGCCACAAAAATACTCGTATAGCCATTGTCATAACGTATCGTAAAATTGAAATGTGAAGTTACACACGTGTTTGTTTCTAAGTCAATTTCGTACAAGTCGTCATGTTGTTAGAAATAGCTTTTTAAAAAAAACTGGTATTTCTGGTGCCATTAATGGTTCTGACGACGTGTTGTGGAATAGTGAAAATGAAGATGTGTTTTCTGAGCCAGATATACATAAATGAAAATACTGATGATAGTGACGGAAGTGAGACCGCAGAATAGTCAGAGAAAAGCAACAATGAAACAATACATTGTAGGCCCAATGAAACCGTGGTATGTATCCAGTTTATTCACAAATTACTGTATACCTAAATAACTTTTACATAATACTACATGGTTTCCCTTCCTTTCAGAATTCCTAGAAGCACCACTCGCATAATTTCCTCCCCAGTGTTTTCAAGCAAATTTACGGTATATGTTCGGCTGCGTTTTGGCGGCTTCCTGAGCGGCCTTTGACTACCAAGAGATTTGGATGTTCGCTACGCTGGAATTAGACAATGGATAACTTCTACAGCACTGTCACTATTGATATAGTCTTCAATACATAGTTATTATAGTTCTTAATTTATTATTGAAATATTTCTAACGGGAAAGGAAAACGGGGATTCCCTCATTACGGGCCAAATTTGTTCCAGTACGGGCGTTGCCTGACCTGGCCCCCCTCGAGCTACGACCTTGACCTGAAATTAATCCTACATGGCGATTTACTGTTGCACAATGAACAAGCTATAGTCAAAGCTATAGCAAATATCTATGGAGCTTGTTGCATGAATTAACTATTAATTTGTTCCTTTTGGCAATAATCCAACTCAGCTGAATTATTAGCTACTAAAGTTATTCCCCATTATAATATATCAGTTTTGGAGTATTAGTAACTGCAATATATATAAAAGTATCATTCATTAAACTGCTTATATAGAAAGCTTAGCATATGCACGATAACCTTTGTTCCTCGCTCACACAAAATTACACACCGATCTACATTGCTTACGTCACCAACTAGTTAGTGTTCTGTGCGGAGGTCTGTATTTCTAATTGGTCGTGGGTTCACAGTGACTACATAACACTCACAGGTGGCAAAGAGGAAGGCCCAAAGAGCATGCGCATTAACGTGCCTTCTCTTTGAGTGAGATCATAGGAGCTGACATACTTCAGCACTTGATACTGTACATTTTAGGTATGGTGGTTCCTGTCATTATAGAGAGAGCACTACAAAATATATGTTTGTCATTTAGTTAGTAATTATTCCTTTTTATCAATTGCAGTTAGTGTTTGTTTTTCTTTCCTGGTGAACTTTTACGTTTAATTTCAAGGAAACCTAAAACAACTTTTATTTATTTTCACACCACAAGGCTTTCCAGTGATATTATGTGAAACTGTAACATATTTAAATATCTGAATTAATTAATCTGTTTGCAATGTGGCATTTGTAATAATGAAAAAGGACAGTCCAGGGATAATAGTGTTTTACCTAAAATGTGATATTTAGATATACATTTTCATTACCACTGTTGTGTAGTAACTGCAGTCTGTAAGTTTAGGTGTTTATTTTGATCAAATAGAGAGGTGAAAAAGAACTTCTTAAAACCCAAAATAGTCAGTAACATAATCAATATAGGCATTTCTCAAACACGAAAATGGACAGTAGTCTTAACGAGAACACTCAGACAGCTAATAAAATATTTATGAGATAAAGTACTCATTGTTACTGTTTTACTTCTCTGTCAGAGAGAACAGTTTTCGTCATGGGAAAAGAACGTTCTAATTCCACTGAAGTGACTGGAGCATATTTAAAACAGGCTATTTCGGAAGGACAACAGAACGTTCATCTTGGAGAACATCCCAAATGTTCTTAAGTTTATCTAGGCCCACATTACCACTCACAACACGTTTACACTTTTCCCTTCATCTTGTGCAGCAGTTGATTTATTGCCACTCCAAAGATCACATGGATGACATTAGCGTATCACCTTCTTTCTCCAACTTCAAGATTGCTACTGGTAACAGTCAAATATATATCTGCTATAAGCGGCAGATTGTTATTGTACAATTTGTTTACTTCGTGAACTGAAGCAACTTCGTCTGCTGATAGAGCACCAAATATCTCACATATCTTGCCAAAATTCAGTAGTGTGATGATTTGTGTAACTTCATCACTTTCATTAATTGAATTCTTTATTTACATTTTAAAATTTTGCAAAAATAGCAAAAAAACTTTAAACCTTAAAATAGACAAAACGAAAAATGGCTCCAACGTACCAAAACATATATCTCTATTTCACTCTTTAATACATCCACCCAAATAGAAAGGGAATTTTTGCATAATTGAAGATAGTTTGTCAGGCTAAGAGCCAGTTCCCCTGAGGAAGTCTGTACACTTAGTTGCTGAAAGCTTGGGTTGTTACCCAAATTTGACCTGGCTGTTAGACCGAGAAACTATCATCAATAACGAATCTCGGGAAGTCTTCAAATCGTTGTTGCCTAACTTCCGGATTCTGGTAATAACTGATATTCTTTTGTGGTGACTAAGGAACATGCCACAAACCAAGTGTTGCAAGAAACAAGCATTGTTTACACACTATTACATCTGTGTGCTGAACTCAACTCAACATTGATCACCTGGATCACACCATATCTGTGCAGAAAGCTATTTGACTTGACTTCGTTTTAAACATATATCTATATTTAAATATGTGACCGCCAAAACAAAAATATGGTGCTCTCTAAAAAGCGGTTACTATTACTGCTATTGCTCTCTTCAATATCAGTGAAAAATATTGGAGAGCAAGAGGATTAATGACTTCATTGTCAGAAATCCAGCATTAGCCAAAAACATATTTAAATTTGTAAGGCAAATACCGATAAACCAAATGCCTGAACATTAAAATAATATTCATATTTCTGTATATTTGAATAATTTCTTTTAATTTCCTATAGCATGTAATCATGTTATATGTTATGTAACTTACCACTTAATGCATTGAATATTTCTTAAGTTTCATGCGCAATTCTTGCAATTTTAGGACATTTCTCTTCTTATCATTCAATGTTAACAAGCTATACTTCGTTAAGTGAAGAGTAAAGTTACTACATAGTACGTATGTATGTATAAACTGTGTTTGTAAGTGGTAAATTAATAAATGACTGTACCCAATTATCATTACTGATAATGCCTATTATAATCAGTGTTTTGAATTTGTAGTTTATATTTTAAGTTTTTATTGTGTACTATGTCAAGCTATAATGATAATGCTGGAGTACATGGACTATAGCCAGAACATTCAAGGTATACATTTCATTTGCCATAAAAACATCTCAGACGTATGACATTTGAATTAAAATCGTTAGAGCCATTTTCAAGAAAATCAAAATTTTTCTAAACTTTTCCATGTAAAGGCCAGTTTAGGGTAAAGGAATTTTCTTCAAAATCTTCTTGTTGCACCTTTAGAAGACATTAGACTGAAATACCAACTTTCGTTCTTACCCGAATTTTCGTTTTTGAGTTATGATGTCCACAGGCTGATATACACAAACACGGATCTTCTTCTAAAAATGCTTTTTCTGGGATTCAGGGGCCTCAAAATGTACATTTCCACTGGAATCTCCACATCGTATTTCTGGGTGGAACACACTTTACTACACGTAGGAGAGGAAGTAAAAATGTTGTTGCCTTTGTGTATTTGTAACTTAGCATTTAAAGAAGTCCAGTTGTATCCACATTTACTCACAATGTATCTTTGCTTCGGCATGAATAAAGCTTTAGATGTGCTTCACTTCAACATAGTGTCACCGCGCTCAATTGCCGACAACAGCAGTGCCACCCATCGCATTATTGTCGGCACTACCGCAAAGGAGCCGAAGGAAAGAGACAGAGTATGGCCGCATTGTTGGGGTGCTTGCCGAAAGAGAGAAAAGGATAGACACTTCGAGAATCTTCTCTGCTTTGTATCTCGCCGCAATAAGTGAACGTTCCTGAAGCTTCCAGAATAGTGCCTGGGAGATATAAATAGCGGTAAAGTGTGAGAAGAGTCAGTCAGACGTATGTGAAGGTTGAGTAGTCGTGCCGACGCAGACGGACAGATGATGTGAAGCGTTGTGCCGACGGAGAAGAGTTAGTTTTGTGACGAATTCGGAGCCGTGCTGTTGGAGAATCGGAAAAGACTTTCTTGCTGTTGCAACGAGTGTACAAGTTACTGTTTACGGAAATAAAAGTGTTTCTTTATCTCGACTACATCTGTCTACTTTACTTCAAAACCACACCAAAAAGTCACACTGGTGTCAGAAGTGGGATCCGTCGAATTGCTTCTAGTTTCGTTACATCGTCGTTAGAAGTTGCAACGTTAGAACCAAGATGGAGGGAGATTCGGAAACCAGGATGATGGCAATGATGAAAGAATTATTGGTCGAAATGAAGACGGCAAACGACAACCTCGCTGCCAAAATTGAAACGTCATACGACAACCTCGATGCCAAAATGGAAACGTCATACGACAATCTCGCTGCCGAGCTGAAAGAGATGAAGACGGCAAACGACAACCTCGCTGCCAAAATGGAAACGTCAAACGACAACCTCGCTGCCGAGCTGAAAGAGATGAAGATGGAACAACTCGGCGAACTGACTGGCGTGACGGAAGACGTGGAAGAACTCGGCGAAAAGGTGGAAGACCTCCGCCAGCATGTGGACGTCGTGGAGGACGACAGGGAACGTCTTGGCGCCCTGGTAGTAAGAGTCAAAGTACTGGATCCCAGGGGCAGACGGAATAGCGCGGAGCCGGGGAGGGAGCACCTAGTGGCCGAGGCGACAGTTGCGCCCGTTTCAGATGATATGAGGGAAGACGTGGAACAACTCGGCGAACTGATTGGCGTGACGGAAGACGTGGAACAACTCGGCGAACTGATTGGCGTGACGGAAGACGTGAAACAACTCGGCGAACTGATTGGCGTGACGGAAGACGTGGAACAACTCGGCGAACTGATTGGCGTTACGGAAGTCGTAGAACAACTCGGCGTGACGGAAGACGTGGAAGAACTCGGCGAAAAGGTGGAAGACCTCTGCCAGCATGTGGACGTCGTGGAGGACGACGGGGAACGTCTTGGCGCCCTGGTAGTAAGAGTTGACGAGAGCGTCAAAGTACTGGATGCCAGGGGCAGACGGAATAGCGCGGACCCGGGGAGGGAGCACCTAGTGGCCGAGGCGACAGTTGCGCCCGTTTCAGATAACGAAAGTGTACGTCTCGGGGAAGACAAAGGGGCAGTTCAGGGACGTCGTCGAGGGTCCTCTGGAGGAGTGTGTCGGGTACGTAACCAACCAGGATACGACGTGGAGGACGATCAGCAGGGAAGCGCACAAGCAAACGAGCATCACGCGAGAACCGACTTGGTGTGTGACATGGGGGGACCGTCGGAGCCATCCAATCACCTGACACATAGTGCCGTGAACGGAAGAATGGTGGACATCATCTTGGACGGCAGGATACAGGAGAGGCCGTGCCGAGCACGAGTGAACACGAGTGCAGCGGTGGACGCGACTCGCGCGGATGTGGTGGGGTTTGTTGCCGGACCCATCGGAAGCAAGGTGGCTACGAAGGTGCGCCAGAGAGGTTGGCGGACATGGTACTCAGTGAGCCGTTTCCAAGTGCGCAGGATAACCCGTCAACACACCAGGGAGAAGGGCAACTGGACGAGGGACCGTCAAGACCGGCGGTACTGTTGCAGAATTTCGAAGCAGGATGGCATACATCGTCCTACCCGGACCAAGGGACACTATCCAACAGCGATACCTAGGATCGTGCCTCCTGGAGAAGAGGTTCGATGGGTTAGTCCACCGGGGCGCAAGGGAGATGCCGCAGTGATAGTACTGGTCGGGACGACCAGCTCTGAGGAGGGAGCAGTGTCACCGCGCTCAATTGCCGACAACAGCAGTGCCACCCATCGCATTATTGTCGGCACTACCGCAAACGAGCCGAAGGAAAGAGACAGAGTATGGCCGCATTGTTGGGGTGCTTGCCGAAAGAGAGAAAAGGATAGACACTTCGAGAATCTTCTCTGCTTTGTATCTCGCCGCAATAAGTGAACGTTCCTGAAGCTTCCAGAATAGTGCCTGGGAGATATAAATAGCGGTAAAGTGTGAGAAGAGTCAGTCAGACGTATGTGAAGGTTGAGTAGTCGTGCCGACGGAGACGGACAGATGATGTGAAGCGTTGTGCCGACGGAGAAGAGTTAGTTTTGTGACGAATTCGGAGCCGTGCTGTTGGAGAATCGGAAAAGACTTTCTTGCTGTTGCAACGAGTGTACAAGTTACTGTTTACGGAAATAAAAGTGTTTCTTTATCTCGACTACATCTGTTTACTTGACAACACAACACCAAAAAGTCACAATAGTTTCTGGTAACAAATTATTACAATGTAAAAAAAAAAAAATGGCGAGAAAAGCAAGAATTGCAAAGTTTGAGAGGTAGAACTGGAACTTAAAAATTCAATGCCACAACTGGGATTTTAACCACAGAGCTTCCGCTTACCAAGCGGCTGCTCTAACCATTGAGCTATTGTGACAAACTGCCAGAAAGGCATTAAATTCTCAAACCAGATCGTATTTCTCCTGGTAAACCACACACGGCTTGTGTATGTAAAAACACCAACAGTAAGTTTGTTGGCATAAATAAGCAAGAATTGCAAGCTTTAATGCATACTGATAGATACTTTCCATGCTCTATTTCCATATGAAGGTGGAATGGGTAAAACTAAAAACAGAGAGAAAAGTTCTCATAAAGCTGTAATAAGAACATGTGGACAATGAACAAGAAACAGAAATGAACCAATAAAAAACAGAAAAATCCATTTTAAAACATGTTGCCAATATTTTACAATTTACTGCTGATATTACCTTTGATGAACTTTAAGGCAGTTAATACAGGAAACAGATGCTAGGATAAGAAATGTGTACAACAAATGTATATATACGAATTTAATGCATATAAATTTGCACACAACTTGGGTAATGGAACACAAGCAAATAAATCTGTTAAAGAAAAATACTGGATATGGAAATGTTTTACTTTACTACAAGTTTTATTTCATAGAAAACACATCTATTACATTGGTATCTACATCTTTTCTGTAGTAAGTTTAGGTCAATCCTTTAACGTTTCCTTTTAAGACAAAAAGTGTGCATTATTGAATCAAATACAGGGTACTTCGTAGATTTATTACAGAAAAAAATGTGATAGTATATCCCCCAACAGTGGTTTCATTCCCAGAATTTCCCTGACTAATATATCCCGGGGGGATGGCTTATATATTGAGACAAATAGTGAAACATACAGTACTAAAATGCTTTCCTCTACCAACTTTTAATGATTTTGCACCTGATTTCACTCCCAGAGGGAAAATCATCTGGAAGTGGTCATACATGCTGCATTACATCACTATATCAATGACAAGAAAGTGAAGTGGGGTGGGGGAATGTAGAATGCATGGCGGAGAATGACTGGGTGGTCACCACCGGCACGGGCGAGGAGGGGTCCATCCATTTAAAAAAGTGACTATCATGGAACAAAGTAATGTACTAGTAGAACTAGTTCACATTATCAGTGACAGTGAAATAAGTTAACTACCAGCAAAATCTTAACCAGACATGTAAGTTAGAGTGCAAATTCAACTTGATACATAAATGAGAGTGAAAACTGAGTAAAGGGAATACAAGAAAATCAGACAAGATCATTATAGTGTTGGACACTTCCTGAAAATATATCAATTAAAACTGAGGCTATTAACTCCTCTATATAAAATGGGCACAGAAGTAAGTTTGCACTTAGCTTTCCAATTTCTCAAATCAGTGAGAAAACCAAATTTCACTATATTTTTTATATCTAGAGACCATAATTACTTTTTTCTTCCATCTTGCAGGCTGTTAGAATTTCCCAGGAAACTAAGAATTTTACTCTAGCTGATACCATTTTGGCAGTGACATTACAAAGGGTGATTGCTTTCGGAAGGAAAAGAAAAATTATTTATAAAACTAATTATCGAAAATGCTGATATGGAGAAAACAAGTACCATTTATGTTTTGGTCATTTAAAAGCACTTATCTCTTATAACCTTCGGAAAAATTGCTACTTTGGTGATGGATCTGTACATAAATGCTAGCGGAGAACAAGACTACTAAATATGTATGACATTTAACCACATGATATCAAGGAATTCGATGGATGAAATTATGCTTATATAAGCACAGGGGCCATAGAGCTAAGTTACCCAACATTGTCTTTTTAGGGAAAGGAAAACCTTCAGAGAAACCTTATCCATGTAATGTACCATAATGAAGATTCAAGCAGGACCTCTTGAATGAGAGGCAGGCATGCTACACCCACACCACAGATGGATAATACTATAACAAAAAGCCAAAACCAGCACCTTGTCAGGGTGAAACTGGAAACGCTTTATTAGTTCCAGTAAAGTAATGCATTTCATGCAAAACTACTTCTTGCTCTCATGAATTGAACGTCTTTTCAAATTTGACACGGCACTAAAGCTCTCACTTGTATGGTTTCTTACCTTCATGCAACAAATAATGCGCTTTCAAAGTAGACATTTGAGTAAAGCTCTTATTGCGAGCTATACATTGGTGTGGTTTCTTACCCTGAGTTAAATAACGTCTTTTCAAAGCTGACAAAAAGTCAAGTTCTTATTACAAGTTTTACATTGGTGTGGCCTCTTGCCTTCATGAATCAAAGAATGTCTTTTCAAATTTCCCAACTCAGTAATTCTCTTATTGCAAGTTTTACATTGGTGTGGAGTCTTACCTTCATGAATTAGACAATGCTTTCAAATCTCCTAACCGAGTAAAGCTCGTATTGCAAGTTTTATATTGATCTGGCTTCTTACCTTCATGAATCAAATAATGGCTTTTCAAAGCAGACAAAGGGGTAAACCTCTTATCACAAGCTGTACATTGGTGTGGCTTCTTACCTTCATGTATCAAAGAATGTTTTTTCAAATTTCCCAACTGAGTGTAACTCTTATCACAAGTTTTACATTGGTGTGGCTTCTTATTTTAACGAATCAAAGAATGTCTTTTCAAATTTCCCAGCTGAGTAAAGCTCTTATTGCAAGTTTTACATTGCTGTGTCTTTTTACCTTCATGAATTAAAGAATGTGTTTTCAAATCTCCTAACCGAGTAAAGCTCTTATTGCAAGTTTTACATTGATGTGTCTTTTTACCTTCATGAATCAAATAATGGGTCTTCAAAGCAGACAATCGAGTAAACCTCTTATCACAAGTTTTACATTGGTGTGGCTTCTTACCTTCATGAATTAAAGAATGTGTTTTCAAATCTCCTAACAGAGTAAAGCTCTTATTGCAAGTTTTACATTGATGTGGCTTCTTACCTTCATGAATCAAATAATGGCTTTTCAAAGCTGACAAGTGGGTAAACCTCTTATCGCAAGTTTTACATTGGTGTGGCTTCTTACCTTCATGAATTAAACAATGTCTTTTCAAACTTCCCAACTGAGTGAAGGTCTTATCACAAGTTTTACATTGGTGTGCCTTCTTACCTTCATGAATCAAATAATGGTGTTTCAAAGATGACAATCGAGTAAAGCTCTTATCACAAGTTTTACATGGGTATGGCTTCTTACCTTCATGAATCAAAGAATGTTGATTCAAATTTCCCAAATGAGTGAAGCTCTTATCACAAGTGTTACATTGGTGTGGCTTCTTACTTTCATGAATTAAAGAATGTCTTTTCAAATATGACAACAGTTCAAAGCTTTTACCACAAGTTTTACATTGATGTGGCTTCTTACCTTCATGAATGAAACAATGTCTTTTCAAAGTTCCCAACTGAGTAAAGCTCTTATCACAAGTTTTACATTTGTATGGTTTCTTACATTCATGAATCCAATTATGTCTTGTCAATTCTGACAAGCAAGGAAAGCTCTTACTACAAGCTTTACAAGTGTGTTGTCTTTTGCTCTTATGAATCAAAGCATTGTGTTTCACGTGTACACGTTCTTGTGCACTTGGAATTTCTGTGTCATCACTTTTCTGACATTCATATTCAGTATGATCCTTCCCAGGACAGAAGTTTCTTCCTATTCCTGAGACTTCAGCGGCAATCAGTAGGAATTTACCAGTGGCAACACTGGAAACTTCTTGTTCACATAATCTGAAACGGAGGATTTCCTCTTATTACATAACTAAAATAATTAGAGGACTAAATCTGAAAAAAAAATGTGCTTACTAACAATAGGCATAAGCAACTACTATAGTTGTAAATTCTTATGCAATGCAACTATGTTGTTTATTACAAGTGAATTAACTTTAATAATCCACATATCATTACATAAATACAAATGACAAATATTAATAGTAACAACAGACTGATGTATGCGGTGACACAAGCAATGTTTGTTACAAGCACTGAGATTTACAACTACTCAAAGTGGCCTTGGAAGCTACAGCTATACTGATTACATCTGACAAGAAACTAATATTTATAACATAGTGTCTCAATAAGTCAGCACGCAATCCTTTGGACTGAAGGTTTCTCATGTCACACTTTAATTACGTTTCTATGGCATCACAAAAACAAAGAACAATAACAGCACTTGTAAAGCTTATACAGCAGATGAGTTTTGAATCAACGGGAAATCTCAGAATATAACCAATATGTACTTAACATTCTAAAGTAAGAACAAATTAGAAACTAAAAACTTCACAATAAGATAAGTGAAGTTTTTAGTTTCTAATTTGCTCTTACTTTAGAATCTTGTTGCTTCACTGTTAATAGCTTCAATTTTCCTTATTTAATGTACTTAACATGTTGACAATTTTATGATTTACATTGTTTATGCAACTTGAAGGGGCTCACATGCTTTACACACAAAATAAAACGTCATTGCTAATGCTACTGAAACTGAATTTTCCCCATTGTGCTACAGGCTTTCTAATTATATTTGTATAGTTGAATTGGAACACTGCCATTAATTTTTGAGACTGCAATACATTGGAGTAGGTCTCTATGCATTACTGTCTGTGGGTTGTTGCATAATATGCATCTTGGAGAATTGAAGATATTGATCTTGAGCAGGGGGGCAGCCAGACAGTATAAACTACATTATTAGCCATGAAAGCATACTTAACAGAAGATATTGAAATAAAACCTGTCAAAATTAATTAAGATGGTAAAAGTAAGTAGATGTTCATGCTAGTAAGAGGTGCATGATTTTCTTTGAAATCCTTGTGCCAATTCTCCAAAGATTCTGAGATTAAACACAAAGTTTCGAACATGTCTGAACTTCATTTTGTAATTATTTATTTGAGGCATTTCTGTTAGCATAAATCTTTATCAGTCATTTTTGGAATGCATAACGTTTAAGGGTCTGTTGACAACTAGATCATTAGGCCAGGATTGTACAACAGGACTGGCAATATGCGAAAACCTCAAGTGTTAAAAAAATGTAGTCTCAAAACACTGAGAACAAAGAGAGGAATGATTTATTATTCAATTGTGAGTATAAGATACAAAAACTAAGTAGATATCCACTTGACATTTCTGTTTCGAATTCAATACTTCTCCTTAAAACGGTTACAAATTCCACCACAATATTCATAACTAATCACAAAGTAACACTTGTATTTCAAGATAGAGCATCACAGTGTGTGACATTTTATAGTATTACTGATAGATTGTAATTATAATACAAAGCACAGAGACAAGATAAAGAGAGCTACAAATGAGGGTCAACCTAGTACTATACATTGTTTTGTTTACATAGCACTGCAACCTTTGTCCTGTTCTGCCTGGCAATGAAGAAATAAATATGTTACCTGCAAAATACAGTAGTTGGTTGACTGTACACATACAAGGCTTTGGTGATTCTATGAGAGCAATGATACTTCAGATGTCATGTACTGTAAACAAAATACTGCACTTGGTTTACAAGGTGACTATATGACTAGCAACAAAGTGAAGAATCGATGAACTGTGCCTATCAAAGATAAAAATTGTTTCTTTGTCCTAAACGAGAATATAGATGTTGGATACTCATTAAGTTCAAAAGTGGAAATTAAAAAGCTTTCTGACACAATAAGGAAGCAGAAAATATGGATTTACGCAGTCAACCATGGACGTAATGTCACATGGAACTTAAATGTAACTTTGTATGACATGGGAGTGTATGGAAACATCAAACATGGTGCAAGAATATATGCAGTAAAAGACACTGTTCAAGAAAGTGAAAAATTTATCCCCACCTGTAAAAACGTGGTACACAGATTAACTCATACAAATGTAATTATTGCCAACACACTTCATTGGCATGACTTGATAACATCTTGTGTAAACAGTGCAGAGATAAGATACAATGAAGAACCAAAGAAAGTTTTAAGTATTTTAACAATGATAGGACAATTGATATCAAAAGATTAAACAGACAGTAGGTATCCTACCATGCATGGATTGCACTTAAACAAATGTGGAAAGACAGAAATTATGGGGCAAATAATCAAAATTATGAATGCACAGGTTAGTTACATGCAAGAAATTATTGTACTACCCTGTCACAACTAGGAAAACTAAATGCGAAACCTGTTGAAGTAATAAATCAAAATCAGGTTGTAATTTTAGGTAATGGCAGTAAAAATGGAAAAGCTCAATATATTAGTAAGAATCAATTGGTAATACTTCATCAGAATATACAGTAAATCCAAAAAGTATTGGTCTCATGGTGAAAAATTAACTGTGTGTTCAATAGAATTTAAGTATTTGTTTCATTAGTGTTATAAATGCCCATTCACAATAGTACTGCTAACACATGACTGACAAAGACAAATATGGCATGATGTTTTAATGGGACATTTACGTGTTTTTCTGCCCCAAATAAAGTATGGTCTTCTTTGTAAACATATACTGTATGACAGTGTGCATTGCTCCTCAGGTGCACGAGGATTTGGAACAGCATGTTTGGTAGTTTGCAGCAGGCAGCACTGTGTCTTGCAGCAGGTATGTCCCAGAAATCATAGGAAACAGGTCAAGAAGAAAGGAGAATAGTAGCACATTTATTTACAAGTGGGAAGTCAAAGAGATACGTGAAACCATTTTGAGACCTATTAGTTCTATTAAAAAGATTGTGCATAGGTGTAAGAAAACAAAAACAGTGAAAAATATACCAAGAAGCGGCCACTCTTCAAAACTATCTAGGGGAGGCAACAGAGTAATAGAAAAGTAACGAGAAACCCAAAACTTAGTGCTCCAAAGATAGCAGTGGAAGTTGCAGCAGAAATGGGAATAAAAGTGTCATGACAAACTATCAGAAATATCCTTTACGACAGTGGTTACAATTGGGGAAGTGCTCCTAGAAAACCTTACATCAATAAGGTGAACGGAAGGAACAGGCTTGCCTACGCTAAGAAACACCTCTGAATTTTGGGAAAACGTGGTTTTCCCTGATGAGAGTCAATTATGTATTTTCAAATCAAAAGAGTGAGTGACAACTGGGAGAAAAGAATACTGAGCTAGATGAGAGGAATCTGGCAATTAGTGTAAATCATGGGGACAGTTCTCTGATGGTAAGGAGTTGCATGAGTGGTAATGATGTAGGAGATTTGTGTTTTATTGATTGTACAGTGGATCACAGAATGTATATTAACATTTTAAAGTCTCATCTTTCTCAAAGTGTGGAAAACATGAACCTACTGGAAATTACGTTTTTACTCAGGGCAAGGACCCCAAGCACACAGCCTAAATATCAGGCTGTGACTGTTGCACAACATTCCACATTAGATGCAAACGCTACCTCAATCTCCGGATGTAAATCCAATAGAGAACTTGTGGTAAAAACTGGACAAAAATATAAGAAAACATCAAATATCTAACAAGAATGATTTGAAAAGGGCCCTACTGAGTGGAATAAATTTTCTGCAGAAGCAACAGAACTGCTAGTGACATTAATGCTTAGGAGATTAGATAAAAATGCCCAAGAACTATTATTTTCTTATAGACAGACCAATATTTATTGATAATAGTTGGAAACAAAACATTTTCATTTCTGTTCACTGTTCACTGTTTTGTATAGCTTGTATTACATATGTGTAAACACATTCAAACAGTAAAATTGTCTGTACCCAGTATTATGTTTACTCCTTATGCTATGCCTTCAAACCTGACATTTATGGTCAAGCCAATCGCTTTTGGTGTCACTGTACAAAGGACAAGAAATAAGAGAATTAGCCTGAAATACTTGTAAATAGCAAATTAAACGATCTGGATATTATAAAATTCACAGAACATTGCTTAACAGAGAACAAAATCCAGTATTGTAAAATAAAAGAGCATTTACTCTTTAGTTTTTACTATAGAAAAGAAAAACGTAATGGGGGAATTTGTGTATTTGAATAGAACAACTTAGAGTACAAGAATTTTAATACCTTTGAGCTTTTAGTAAATGAGGAACATTTTGAAATGTGCATGACCTAACTACTTAAAAGCAAAGTTGTAATAATATGCATCTATAGAAATACACGTAGCAATGTAAATCAAGTTATTGACAAAGTAGAGATTCTGTTAGATTTGTAACGAACGAAACAAATAAATGTAACTATTATAGGTGACGTAAATATTAACTTCTTAACACAAAATGTAAATAAACAAAATATGACACATCTATTCTTAAATTAGGTTATGGAAGCTGTAGTAAATACTGCTCCTCAAATAGCATATGGATCAAAAACTGATATTTACCAGTTAATAATACAGACATTATTGATTACAATATAGAAATTATTGATAGTGGCATATCAGACCATCATGGACAGAACTTTATAATTGTAAATAAATTAAAGGGTACACATAACAAAAATAGCGATAATGATAGGTATTAATATAGGCAATGTACTGGAAATGAAAACAAACACTACCTGCAGTTCTCACTTTCAAACAAAACCTGGGAAAAAGTGTACACACAAAGTGATGTAAACAGCGTTTCAGAATTTTCAAAATATATTTAATTATTATATTAGTATTCTTAAGCCTTAGAAAAGTATCTGTTTAAACTACAAACCAGCTGCAAACTGGATGACGAAAGGAATGCATGCATCTAGTAAAACTTCAGATTTCTAAGTAAGCAAGTAACAGAAACAGAAATATCAAAATCATTTAGGGCATACTATCAGAGATATAAAAAGATTTATAATAAAGTCATGAAAGCTGCTAAAAGACTTCACAATAAATAGCTAACTTAAAAAACAAGTCATAAATGTCATGGAATATTAACAAATGTAACAACTCGTTCTTTCCATAAACTCAACACATATGTATGTTTCATTACTCTGTAAATATACTAATCCAATGGTATTTTAATCAAATCATTAAGGGGCAAAAATTAATAAAAAATCTTCTATGGAAGTGACAGTTTGAAGAGAGATGATTTTCTTGAAAATCAATGTATTACATATTTATATGATGGGAAATCATAATACCAAACTTGGTATATATCAGAATTTAATTTCCAAGTTATTCTCACTCTCAATTATTTTTCTAAAAATGCTTATTTTACATTCGTGGGGCTTTGAAACATTTTCACTGAAATCTTAAGATTGAATGTGTGGGTGGAATATAAAATTTACTCTAGGTATATTGTATAAATAGTAAAACTCTGGTTTATATTTGATACACCTTCGCATAAGTGTCTAAAAATCATCTAAGTATCTGTTGACTCAATCGTACAAGTTTTAATATGTTGTTTGGCATATTGATCATTACATTCCCATTTCTATCAGTCCAAGAACATGAGAGATCTGCTACAGCATAAAGGTGATGGTCACGTAAGAATTAAAAGTAAACATAAAACAAGAAGCAGAAGGCTTGTAATTGAAAAGAGTCAAGTCTTACCTTGAAGAATTTAGTGGAGGGAAGTCCCCATCCTGTAACAGAATAACTCAAATGTTCAATTTCACAAAATCATCTATACAGACTATAGAGCAATGTATTACTACACAACTTGCTATGAATGTATGTAATCATGCTGAAAGATTAAATTATTTAAAATGACTATTTTCATTTCTTGTGCCTGAAACATTTTAGTTCACATGCATGTCAATGTTTTCTAACATGAAACACATATAATGATTTCTTATATCTATTGTAAACTAAGTAAACATTAACGTGCACAACGGAAATAAATCCTTTAACATGGTAATAATCTTTGATATTTGTAGAGAGAAGCCTTTGCATGCAGGTGTTTAAAGAAAAATATAACATTATTATTTATTTATGCCAACAAACTTACTGTTGGTGTTTTTAAACACACAAGCCTTGTGTGGTTAGAGCAGCTGCCCGGTAAGCGGAAGGTCTGTGTTTCAAATCCCAGTTGTGGCATTGAATTTTTAAGTTCCAGTTCTACCTCTCAAAATATTACATATTAATTTCTGGAAGAGTACACATATTGTTTTATCTACAATTGCAATCAATATTTTCTAAAGCTTTCAGTTCTGAAATTTCAATCATATTGAACTAATGTGATATTGTACGGGCCACTTCTGTAACACAGTTGCCTCTGGCGCAGAGGACCCGGTTTTGATCTCTGGTACCAGCATGGCAATTTTTCCCCCACTGGGAGCACTAAGTCTTGTTAGTTCCGGGGAGGCCAACTGAAGAAAAAAAATTCTTTTGTTGTTTAATGATGCTGCCAATTGCTAGGATCACAATAGCGTCGCCGGTGTGCCAGAACTTTGTCCCGCAAGAGTTCTTTTACATGCCAGCATGGAATACATTTGGCACCCATATTAATAATGTTCCTGATAAGTTAGAAAGGAAGGGGAGAGATGTGTTTCAAAATATTCAATCTATGTTCAGGGCATCACTCTAGGTCAGCTATAAAAATACTTTAATGTATTCAGCTACTACTGAATAGAGGAATTGTGTTAATGAGTAAGCTCACATTGGCAAACGCAGAACCCAACAATGGCATTGTTGTTACTTCTGGTCTACTATTTAATCAAAACCTAATAACAGTTACTGCATGTGTACTAACACTGAATTCCCAATATTTGCCTATTAATTTAGAATGAATGCTGAAATGTTGTTTTTCAAAGCTGTGAGTTAGGCCGATGGCTGCCATGCCCTCTGAACAGCAAGGGAAGCATATATGATAAATTGCATTCTCATACCATCTATGTAGGAGGTACTGAGCATTAGGTGACCCTACCCACAGTTCTCATTGAAGTTGGGCATTTACCTCTGTGACAGATAGTACTAATAAAACCCTCAAAAGTAATGACTCCTTCCCCTTTCTATATTCATTATGTAGCATGCATAAGGTTAGCATAAACTAAAGAGCATGATGCAGAAAGAATAAGTGTGTGTGCAGTTGTTTACTAACAGCATCAAACGCTTTTATCCCCCTACAAGATTAATAAGTATTAAGTCAGCTACAAACACAGTTTGAAAAGGAGAACTGACTTGATACTAATAGCTGTTTGCCTGTAATGTAACACAACTTGAATCTTGCTAGCATTAGATAAGAAAATGTAACAACTCTTTTGGCTCAGTGAAGTGACATAAAATCAATCTTTCTTACATTTTGTAAATAGACACTACTTCTTGTGGTTGATATACAATACAGTTAATATACCCCAATCCTGTTTCTGTTTCACTAGGATATCCCACCAGTTAACTTTTATTATCTTTTGAATAAGGAATAAAGGTTTGTTCTCTAAAGAAGACACATAATTTGCAGGCTAACTTAAATATCTGGATCGGTTTATTGGGTACCCACAAACTCTAAGTGTGGGTTTTAAGTAGACTCAAAATAATTTGTTAAAACTTTATAGTTCGGTTATTTGTTATTTTTGAGACACTAAATATCCAAGTTAATTTGCTTGTCTTACAATTTTATATTTGAGGTGTACTTGATGAAACAGTGCTAAAGTATCAAGTAACATCTTGAAATGATTTCAACAGGAATATCATCAAGTAGCATCATTTTCACCAACTGTATCTCCATTACTTTCAACTCTTCAGATATTCCATCTAACAAAATACACTACACAATCACAAATTACCTCAAAGGCATGTTAATTTTGTGTTACATAATTCAAATATATTATTGGCCCTACAAAAAGTCTAACTGCAGTGGAACTCCACAAAACTTACCTTAATATCATCATGCATGTCTGAAGTGTCTGTTTCTGGCCACAAAGGCTCTTCTTTAATTTCTATTTTGTTTCCCATTTCCTCACCGCTGTTGAATTTCCCTAACTTTGTTACATGATCCTCAGGGAGAACTGCTTCCCTGCTCTGTGAACCAAAGTCTGATATCAGAGTCTCTTCATCAATGACTGCTTTCCTATCTAACTCCCAGCTACTGCTGCTGCATGTAACAGCTTCAGATTTGATCTGTTTTATGAAATGTTTGGTAAAAGGTGCCTCTGATTTAATTTCTGTTTTGATTGGCACATCACAGCAATCATCTACAAGCACAGCATCACTGTTTCTCTTCATTGTGACAACCTTCCGAAAGAATTCTGTCTCATTCTGAGAGGCTACATCATCTGGGAAGGACTCCTATTCTTTGATGGGATCCATTTCAAAATTGTTGCTGCATGTGATGTTGCTATTCTTAATTCCAGGAACAAGTCTGTGGACAAAGAGAGAGATGTACATCTTAAAATGTGTATAATTTTAAATATCAGCTTCTTTGAATCCAGCAGCCCTTATTCAAACCTTGCCAGACACCAGCAATGTTCAATCACAAATAAACATAACTCTCGAAAAGATTTGAACAATTCAATGCCACATCCTGGACTGTAACCAAAAGTGTTTGGCCCTTTATACCAGTGCTATTATCACTCAGCATTCTTGTTGAGATATCTGCATGAGCATAAACTGTGCATCTCTTTCAAATGTCAAGGATAACCTTCAAGGAAATGTCAGATATGAATTCTACCTCAAAATCAACTTTGAATGTTGGCAACTATTTGGGTCGTTTTGTGTTAGTCATGTGTAGCATGTAAGTTAAAACATTAAGCACAATACTGATAATTATAAAGCACTTGCAACCATACAGGTCACCTTTGAGGTACTTTACCACTGTACTTGAACAACCTTGAAAGTCTGTTTTGATACTTATTTTAGAAGGTTTAATACTTGCACAGACATCTTACCATATCAGGTCAAAGACTATCAACATTGGCTGAGAGCAACATACTCCATGGTTCCAGTCCTGGTAGTAGATATAATTTTTCAAGTCAAATGCAATTCTCAGCTTAGTCCCCACATGTGGCTAAACATAAATAACAATGTTTGAGAGGTAGAACTGGAACTTAAAAATTCAATGCCACAGCTGGGACTTGAACCACAGACCTTCCGCTTACCAGGTGGCTGCTCTAACCATTGAGCTAGTGTGACAATCTGCTAGAATGGCATTTCATTCTCAAACCAGTTCGTATTTCTCCTGGTAAACCACAAAGGCAGTCTCACATCAAGGTCTGTGGTTCAAGTCCCAGCTGTGGCATTGAATTTTTAAGTTCCAGTTCTACCTCTCAAACTTTGCCTACACACGGCTTGTGTGTTTAAAAACACCAACAGTAAGTTTGTTGGCATAAATAAATAATAATTACCATCTGAAGGTTATTTAATCTTGGGACATAAAGTACTTACAATAGTAAGTCACCATTGGGGTAATTGTCTCTGATGTGACTGCCTTTGTGGTTTACCAGGAGAAATACGAACTGGTTTGAGAATTGAATGCCATTCTGGCAGATTGTCACAGTAGCTCAATGGTTAGAGCACCCGCCTGGTAAGCGGAAGGTCTGTGGTTCAAGTCCCAGTTGTGGCATTGAATTTTTAAGTTCCAGTTCTACCTCTCAAACATTGCTCACACACGGCTTGTGTGTTTAAAAAAACACCAAGAGTAAGTTTGTTGGCATTAATAAATAATAATAAATAACAATTATCGCCAGCACAAACCTATGAAAAATATCAGAAAGAATCTGAAACTGTGCAGGTGTTTACATGAGCTTATCACACAAATACGGCGAGACACTGTGTGTACACTCTGTTCAGATGCAATCATATCTTCAGGACAGCAATGTCTCATATTGGCAGGTGCAAGAGATCATCTAATAGTGTTTTATCACTGACTATACGCCATGTTACTATTATTTCACACTTATAATAAACAACATAAGAAGTACAAGTGCTGAGGCTTTCACGGCCTGCGTTATCAACTGTGTAACGACGTGAATTACAAAGACAGGGGAGGTACTCTCAAGGACAAGCCACTACAAGGCTCGCTTGACTCGGGAAGCGATAGAGATTTTTATGCATAAAAACTCCTACAATCAAAAAGAAGAGAGACAGCAGATAAGCCAGGGGTGTCAAACAGCACTCACCAGGGGTGAAAAATTTTCCCCTATTTTCCCTCCCTCCGTGATGATCAAATCGGAAAACGGGAAAAACAAAGCGAAAACCGGTTCTACGAGCGCGTGCTACTGCAGTTAAGGAGGGGTAGATCCCTCTCTTCACACCCTGGGAGTGAGGTTTGACATGCCTGAGATAAGCAAAACTTGACTCCCGGCTCCAATAAGAGGGAGAAGAAAACCCGGGACACGGGAAGCTTTCTCTTTTATACCAGGATCAGAGACGTCCCATTTGCCGGCATTTTAAAATATAATTTGAGATCAATTTATTAAGAAACGATTTGTTAGTGATAATCTCATGTTGGTATTCATGAGAACGAGCGATCGTGAAAATTTATGTTACCAAGGACACTAATAAGAAACAAAAATGACCAGTAATATGAAAGTTTGCAGTGAACTTTAGTTTATGTGCAGCCGGTAAGTTAGACCAAAATAACAGTGGTTGACCCTGAAGATGCTGGACGCAGTTTTCAGCGAAACGTCGGAGGAAGGCAATCCAACTCGACTCGGCCTACAAGCCCGGAAAATCTGCTTAACATATGTAGAAGATAAGACGTGATCATAGCGCTCAACAGCTAGGGTCAATATGCCTCAATGCTTTGCCAAGTAGTACATTTTTAATAACTGGCTGGCTAATTCATTCAGTAAGAGTATCAAAATTATATGCACTCCATTATAAGCAAAGGGGCTCTTTTTGGATTTCCTCTAGATCTCATTTCACATCATTTACTCACCACATTTAGTTTTCTTTAGTGAAGGTTTCATCAACCAAAGTTAAAAATTACTGTAACACAGAGTTTACTAACTTTTAATTAAATGTTCAGAGCTTTGCGCTTCATCACACTATACAAGTGAATTTTTAAATAGCTTGTTAACATCAAAGCAAGGCAGCATCCAAACTATATAAATTCTGAATGTGGACCAAGGCACTTTTGTTTATCCATAGAAGCGCTCTCTGTGTAAATAACTACTTAGATCCATGCCATGTAATTTTTCTGTTTGAGGTTAGAATCCTGATATCGGTTGAAAAACGTATATGCCAAGGAATTAATGTTGAACCACTAAAACATGATTAATTATGGAATGCATCACCAGTTATAGAGTTATCTAACAAAGAACTGAGGAGTCATTGTGCTATAGCTAACGCCTTTAACACATATTTCCATAACGTAGTGAAAAGCTAGAAAAACAGATCCAATCAAAACTGTAATGCATTATTTAAAATTCTAAAAAAAAAAAAAAAAAAAAAAAAAAAAAAAAAAAAAGACATTGCTAAATTAATTGTAAATCTGAAATGGACTCCACTATTCCCAGAGAGGTAGGAAATATTATTACCTTGTTAACGCAAGCTTATACTGAAAATTCCAACTTCTTTAATAATCATCAGATCACTTTGAAATCAATTCGATGAGATAAGTATTCTAAAGTAACATATAGAATTTCATGCTGGTGTATCAAATACTTCATTAGCTATGAAATATTTTGTGTGAAAATTAATCACTATGTAAAATATTCCATGCAACAAAAGGCTTGAGTTTTTAAAAGTGACACTCTGTTTTGGCTAGTACACACTATCATAAAAAGACCCACGTCCTTATTTTTTTCAGAATATTTTTCTAACATTTGTTTTAAATTGTTTTCATCTGTTATCTCATAAAAGTTTGAAAATAGCAACTGTTTCATGTTCTAACATCATATAATTTTCCAAAGATAAGCATTTAAAAGAAAATGGGAATATGAAGTTTCTTATTTACATATTATGGATCTAACCTGCAAGTTTTACTAAGCTAAATGTAAAGCTTTGACACATAGGAAATTTTTTGTGCTGAAAATGTTAGAAAAAGATGTTCCTCTCAGAAAATGAATTTTAAAGTAATGATTGTTCAAATCTTACATTTCTAACCTTTGCAGAGAGCTACAATTCTCCTTCTGCACACTTGGGACCCTCTTTCTGCTATATCTTCTGCTGTGCAACAAATTTACCATCTCAGAGCATCCAGTGGGATGACTTCTTATCAGCCTGACCAGAAGCGGCACTCCAGTGAAGTTCACGACTATTTCTCTGCTCACTGGTCTATATCCCTAATTCATTAATTCAGTTGCACTCTGTGTTTTCTCTGCTGTAAATGTTCCCAGCAGCTCGTCAGAAGCTACACAAATGTACAATAGCACCATTTCCTTGATAACCTCTTTTGAAAGGACTGTCTTCATGTGTGTTGCTTTGCTTCAAAGGCTGTTCCCTTTGGCAATAGCACAACTAGTATACATGTCACATCTGTCAACGTTTTTCATTGACTTTAGTGAAACCTGCAGTTTAGCTCCATAATAGGTAAATAAGCAGGCTTACGAATTTAAGTTTTGAAAATTATATTAACATTTAAATAAGTTACTATTTTCAGAATTTTTTAGGTAGCATAAGAACAAAATTAGATGAAATGCTAAAAGAGTACTCTCAAAAATAAAAATGTGGACCGTTTTATAATACAGTGCACTAGTCAAAAGCAGAAATACCCCTTAAAAATTTAAACCTTTTATCACATAGAACATGTAATGAGTAATTTTTACAATATTCTCACACAAAATATCTAATAACGAATGAAGTACTTGGTATACCTGCATGAAAATTTAGCTATTATTTTAGACTAATGTTGTCATTATGTGGTTAAATTTTCATAGTGATAGGTTGATTATTGAAGAAATTAGAATCTTCAGTGTAGCCTTAGAGGGCATTTAAATGTTGATCACCTGCACAGGTATCTTTAAATAGCCATGTAACCACCTAAAGTGTTGCAAATGATAGAAATAGAATGTATTCCATTTTTACAGACCCTAAGCTACCCAAAAATGTTGAAAAAGAAACTTCCAAAGTTTTACGCATTTTGGTCCAATTTTCACTGTAGCCTTGCCTTAAAAAGCAAAACCTCTTATCGTTAAGATGAGATACGTCCCAAATGGCTAAAATACTGACTACTGCATTTGAGTAAGCCTCTTAGTCACATATGTAATTATTCTGATTTTTCACAGATATTTCCAGAAAAAATGAAAAACAGTTGCTAAGGCTTGATACAAAAAGCTGACAATAGCCGGACTTCCAATTATAAGTCCATCTTATTCTTAGCAACCTTTTTCTAAACTAATTGAAATTGGACTATATGATAGATGGATTAAACAACATACCTGCATTATCACAGTTTGGATTTACAAATAGAATGTCAACTGAAAATAGTGCATATATACTCATTTCTGAAGCAGTAACAGCCTTGTGTAAAAAAGAACTATCATTAGGAATATACTGTGATCTATCAAAAGTATTTTGCGGTATAGATCACAATCTCCTGTTGAAAAGTTAAAATATTCAAGTTTCAATGAGATCTCTATAAACTGGTTCAGATATTACATATTAAAAGGAATCCAGAAAACCAGGATAAATGGTTATGATTTTGAACCAGGTATTGCTTCTAAAAGTGTCCCCAAAGTACTACATTCAGGCCTTTTCTATTTTTAATTCTGGTTAATTACTTTCCATTTAATGTTAGTAAAGAGTCCACAGCTGTGATCTTTTCTGGTGACACTACTGTGATTATATTGGAAATGTCACATCAGCATTTAAGATGTTCTGTCACTAAAGCATTTTAAGAGCTCATCATTTGAAGCAGACAAGATATCATTAAACTATGAAGAACAGTTTTTTATTTAAATTACCAAAGAGTTTACATTTTATTTCACTCAAAACAGAGCATGAGAAAGTAAATGAGTTAACAATTAGACACAACGATTAAACTATGAGTACCCCGCACCAAATTTCTTGGGTTCCATACAGATGAAATGCTCACTTGCTGAAAACAAATTAAACTCATACTACCAAAACATAACTCTGCTTCCCAGGTGTTAAGGAATTGAAAGAATGTTAACCAAAATGCCACTCCCTATTCTTCTTCTCTTATTACTAAGGCACTACAACCTTACAAAAATGTTGGCCTTCTCAACAATTTCTTTCTAGACTTTTCTAGTTTGTACGCAAACGGGCCAATTTTTTATTTTTATATGCTTAATGTCATCAAGTACATCATCTAACCATCTATTTCTTGGGATGGCTCCTTAATCTTGATTTCATTGGGGTACACATATATTATTTTAACCATTCTATCATCTGGGGCCCAATTTATGTGTCCGAGCCATCCTAATCTTAAAGCTTTTATGTGCTTAATGATATTTTCATGTTTGATTTATTCATTTAATTTGTTACTATAACATATTCTCCATGGTTAATTATGTTGTTTCACTGCTCTAAATATAGTAATATCCTTATGTTGTTTCACTGCTCCAAATATAGTAATATCCTTCTTTCGAATACCATTAGCCTTGGTTTATTAGATTCGTTAAGGACCCATATGGAATTATCTACTGAGGTAATTCAGCACAGAGGCAAACAAGTGTTTATATTAGGAAAAAGAATCTCACATATTATTTGTGGTTATGGGCTCCAACATTCCTGTAGGTCATTATTTGAAACCCACAAGATCTTACCCTCACTGATGAATTATTACTCTTGAGCTATATTATAGTTAATTATGATAACTTCACAACAATTCTGCTACAGTATTAGGCATGCAGACACTTTGCATGTACAGGCAAATAACTTAAAACTATTCCAAAAAGAATG
Organism: Tenodera sinensis; assembly: GCA_030765045.1. Lineage (NCBI taxonomy): Eukaryota > Metazoa > Arthropoda > Insecta > Mantodea > Mantidae > Tenodera > Tenodera sinensis. The sequence continues at coordinate 65,632,465 of CM060974.1, read as the reverse complement.
TTACTACTCTCCAATAAAAATGCATAAAAGCCATCCCATAATACCTAATACAACTAGGCAATTCTAATCTGGATAATAATCTAAAGAAAATTATAAACTCATTCACCATATACTATGGATGAATTCCTTAGTATCATGTTCAACAGGTAAATATACACTACATAAGACAGATTGCATGTGATGGTGATTTACAGTTACTATCGTTGAAAACACCTTGGCTATCCGGTTTTGACCATGTCAAGGTGGATAAAACCAATCTGCAACATTCTGTTGCAGTTATCTTCAAAGGCAAAATGCGGTGCATGTCCTGACCTGACTACTGTTGGCAGACTGAGAACAGCCTGAAGTGTGTCAAGCGTGTCCCTGCCCTTTTAGGGCTTAACCACTTTCTGACGGGATGTGGGGTTTTACAGGGTGACGGGTGATGTTTGGGATGTAGATAGAAAGGAGGTAAAAACTCTTTGCTCCTCAATGGCTGCTTTCCAGTGTGTAACTTCCATTGAGCACTGCTAGTGTGTGGGGTCCAAATATGGAGGTTTAAAATTTAGAATTTTAATTCCAAGCTTCTCTTGGAAGGACTTTATGGGAGCCCAACTTAAGCTGTTGTTGAAGAGGCTCCTCTGTTACCAGGGGTGCTCGCAAGCCATACGGGGAACCCGGTATTGCACACGCATGCGTTGTCTTGAATTATAGCCCCCAAGAGACCTAACCAGGACACTCCGATGTTGTGGAATAAGGTCCTAAAATTTTGTTGCCCGGCGCCTAATTTCGTCCTCCACATATGGAAGAGACGAGGCTTCGTACAGTAGTCTTGAGGGAAATCTGCGGTATACAGAATAGATTATCTGAAGTCCTCTATTCTGTGATCAGAGTTTCACGGGTGATCAGCCGTGTTAAATTTAAATTTATTCTGCACACACTGCAGATGCAGGATGTGGGAATCTGAAGCCATGCCCCAGATTTCGCAGTAGTACAGGAGGACTGGGATTATGAGAGCTCGAAAGAGGCGTAGCTTTAAGGGAATAGGCATCCCAGACCACAACATGGGTTACAGCGATGCAGTTGCCCCACTGGCCTGATGCGACAAGTCATGGATGTGTTCCTGAAAAGTAAGGCCCTTATCAAGCTTCACTCCCAGGTAGGAGATGGTATCCACCCACTCTATCCTTCTTTGAAGGTATGTAAATGTGGAGAAGTTGGCAGGAAAACGGCATTTGGTGAAAAGTATGGTGTGGCTGTTCTCTAGGTTGATGGACAATCGCCAACGCCTACACCATTCTTGGAGGAGGCAGAGGTGTCTCTGTATGGGAAGGAAGGTTCTGCGAGGGTGTTTGTTTGTACAGTATAGCAACACGTCGTCCGCATACTGGGCTACATTGACGTGCTGCTCGGTTGGGAGGTCGGCCACGTAGATGCTGAATAGCGTGGGGGACAATACAGAACCTTCGGGCACTCTGCCTTGAACTGCCCTGTGTGTAGATTTGTTTCCCACAAATGAGACCACAAATCATCTGTGTTTGAGAAATGAGTGTAGTAGGTGTATGAAACATGTAGGTAGTTCCAGTTGGATGAGTTTATGCAGGAGACCCACATGCCAGGTCATAGAGAATGCCTTCTCAACGTTCAGACAGACTGCAGCGGTATAGGCCTTGTCCTGGTATCCCAGGGTACAGTCTCCACCATACGCAGCAGCTGCTGGGGCGTTGAGTGGCCCAGCTGGAACCCAAACTAATGGGTAAGAATGGCTTCAATGTCCTCAAGTATGGGGGACAAGCGGGTGAGAATAAGTCTCTCGAATACTTTCAAGAGAACAGAGAGGAGACATGGAGTGGTAGTTTGTAGGAAGTACCGGGTCTTTCCCTGGTTTCAATATACATATCACCCAGGCCTCTCTCCACTCACGTTGGAAGTGACTAAGGGCAAGACACATTTTGAAGGCCTTTGTGAGAAAGAGCACGGCCTTGAATGGAAGGTGGCAGAGCTTGACAGGGGTCAGCTTTTATACAGGCAGGCAGAGGTGAACTCTGATTAGCCAGAATTCCTGTGCACTGCTATGTCACTAATACAGAATCAGCACAATATGGCACAGATGTACTGTTCTTTAGTGCCACCCACAGATAAAATTTACAATGGAAATGGAGAATAACGGACAACTTCCCTTTTTGGATGTGCTGTTTATTAAACATCAAAATGCCACATTGGGACATTGCCTCTGTAGGAAAGCAACACACAGTAACTGCTATGCACATGCAGAATCCCAACACCACCCCACAACTAAAAAGGGCCTAGCAAGTAAACCAAGCTTGCAACACTTCCAGTTTAGGACAAGAGAGAAGGAAATTTTGTGAGGCCCTCATGGTTACAAAAAGTGGAATATATATCGACCCTGGACAATGGCAGAATCTAAACAGGAGGACCAAGTAAAACAGATAAATGAAAATTGCCAGTATTTTCTTATGCAGGAGTGATAGAACAAATAGGAAGATTATTAGAACAAGCAAATAAACTGGTGTACAAGGCAGCCACTAAAGTATAAGATTTACCGGTAAATGTAAATGATAAAGTACCACCACTTAATAAACTGAGTGTTTATGAACTGCCCTGCACCTGTGGCAAATCATGTATACGTGAGATGGGTCGCACAGTGAAAGAAAGATTACAGGAGCACATGTGTCAATGCAAACTAAATGACATAGAGAAATCGGTTGTTGCATTGTGCGAATTAAAATTAAATTATTTTGTTGTTTAACGACGCTGTCAATTGCCAGGAGCACATCAGCGTCGCCGGTGTGCCGGAATTTTGTCCTGCAGGAGTTCTTTTACAAGCCAGTAAATCTACTGACATGGAACTGTCATTTTTAAGCACACCTAAAAATCATCGGCCTGGGCTGGGTTTAAACCCGCGACCTTGGGATCAGTAGGCCAGCGTGTAACCAACTGAGCCACCCAGACCGACATTGCACTGTGTGCTCAGAAAACAAAACATACAACACTGTTCGATCAAACCAAGGTAGTAAAAAGAAAAAATAGTATGAGTGAGTAGAATTTATGAGCCTGTGAGGTCATTATGGCCTCAGGGAAAATAGATGGTGACCTAGAAAGATTAAAGAGGCATTAGATATTGCCTGTCCACATAACTTTAATAATGGGGGATGTTTATTAATGAACTGGTTGACGACCATTGTGAAAACAAAATGAAAAGTAAAGAGCACTATGACATATGTGCCACATTGAGGTGATTCTGCATTAGTGATGTAGCCCCAGTACGTGGCAACAACTCATGAAGGATAGGTATGGGGAAGAAGAATCAATGCAGCAAGTCACCACTCACTGCAGGGAACTTTACCCCTGAGGCAGCCAATATGAGCACAACTGTTTTCCACCCTGGAAGACCGCGCCACATTTCCCATCAGATCTACAGCTAAGTGCCCTGGAGGCAGCAGTGGTAGTGCCATGCTGGAGGCCCCTCCACAGCGACTCAACAGTCCTCCGATCAAACTTCTGCCGCCATCTATGCCTGCTGCAAGACACAGCACTGTTATTTACAGTGTTAGACGAGACTTGCCAACAAACTACATCCTTTCTGCGGCTCAATATGTGGCCTTTATTAATGAGGGCCAATCAAATAATTACACACCTTGGACCACCTAGTCTCATCAGGCTGGTCCTCATCAACTTACAGGACTGTTAAGCTGTTTGAGTGCAGACCTGCCCCTGTTAGGTGATGTTTGCACCCTGAGGCCAGCAGAGTTGAGCATCAAGTACCCTTTGGCTGCTGCTGTGGATATGGACATGACTCCATCAACTATGTCGCTCCACCTCGATGCTACTATTATGACACCTCAAGTTTCACCAGTGAGTGCACAGCTCACCATCTAAGAAGATGCAGTCAATATTGTGCCACCTGTAATGGCTTCCGTCACTTCTCAAACCAAGCACAGCGCCAACTATACCCAAGAAACTGGCACACACCCACACCAGCTCCAGCTAACACAGCTCCACACCCAGTACAGCACCAGCAACCAGTCACAACTCCACAAGACTACAGAAGCTCCGCTACCAGCACCTGACATGACGCCATGCAGGACCTCCACTCTGAGGTCCCGAACATTGGTTCTCGCCTGGTATCACTGAAAGAAGCCAACATATCTCATACAAGAAACGTCACAGATCTGTTCACAGCCACAATGGAATCTCTACAGAACCACGCTGCCACCATAGGCAACACTATGGCAACCTCCCAGGATGACAGCTGAGCTAGTTACCACTAGATCAGACAACACCTCTGCACCTGTAATTCTCCAAAAGCTGGAAATTTATAGGCAGAGCTCCTGAACATCACCACCCTGTAGGAGGAGCTGTCCAACTCCAAGAGTAAGCTGTCCGAACACACAGAGAGCATGCGATACCTCATGCCAACTAAACTTGATCTAGCTGGAACTGGGAGAGACCTTGAAACCAAGCTAGATGAACACCTGCTGTTGCTCTGAAGGCTCCTCAAGGAAGAGGTGGAAGCTCTTCAGACGATGCTGAAGGAGCGACCTGCATAAGATACAATGTCCACATATTATGGGCACATTACAGCACCTCCGATACCACACAGCCATGGACGACAGAGGCAACAGTATAGGTCGCGCGTTACTTCTTGACGAATGAAAATTTTATATGAAAGGTTGAATGCGAGTCTCTACTCAGCTTTTGCGGGAACGAGAGAGAGGAGGTACAGTCTGCAGTGAGATGACGCGCATGCTTCTGAGCTGAAGTAGTACAACACTGCAAATCAATTTATGACACTTGCAGTAATATCAGCCACACGTATTATACACTATACCTCTATAACTGTTTCCACTTAACTTTCTTGCATTTATTCTATTCCCGACATCTCTCCCTCGTCTGAATTGCTATTTTCGTTGCATGCATGCATACATACATCCGTACAAACTTTTGCAGTCGACTGTATACACAAACGCGACAGAGGAAAACAGAGGTGTCTGTTATCGTAGCATAAACATTTGCTGACCTGTTTATTAAGGGTAGGCTCACTCATTGGATTTCTGCTCAAGGTCATTCGTCAAGAACAAACGCGCAACCCATAACCCAAATGACTTCCATGAACCGACACCCATTACTTTGTTTCATTACCCCTCCGAATTCCCAAGGGTGTATTCTGGACCTCGGTCATGTTTACGTTCTTACACTTACTTTTACCTGGCTTGGCCCCAGTGGCCAGACAAGATACCTTCTTGAAACTGCAGGTACATTAGTGGCACTGCTACACCTACCTCCATGAAATCTCTCTGGTAGGGGTTTTTAGTGAGTAGTACCTCCATGTGACGCTCACACAGGCAGCTGTACCATCCCAGTACAATCGTGACTGGTCCATAAATGGATTTTTCCTCCACTTAATAATGCATACACAAGAAGTTACAGAAGAACACTCAAACACAGCACAAAAAATAAAGACAATACAAGAAACACAAAAAGATAAAAATCCTTCCCTCATTACACTGATACACACATGTGACAAATAACAACAGGAACAGGAAAAACTTCAAGAACACTTACAACACTTTCAAAACATTTAAACACACAATAGACATAAACACACACACAAAAACATGTAAACATTATAACAAATATGCAGCAGAAAATCATTGCATTGAAAAAATATGTATGTGGCACAGCTTGCCTTTAAAGATCATGGCAGGATGGTCGAAATTTTGGTTTTACTTAAGCTGATGTGGCAAAAACTGGATAGCCAACATAGCTTTTGTAATAATAATGACAAATATAACAATAACAACAACAATAATAATAATAATGATAATACTAATACTAATACTAATACTAATAATAATAATAATAATAATAATAATAATAATAATAATAATAATAATAATAATAATAATAATAATAATAATAATAATAATAATAATAATAATAATAATAATAATAATAATAATAATAATAATAATAATAATAATAATAATAATAATAATAATAATAAAAATAATAACAATAAAAATGATGCCTTGCTACATTCTTTGGGGCTACCCACCAATCTTTTTAAGTAACCTGATTTATACAGCTTTATTTCATGCATGTAAAGGATGTCCCAAAATTAGGCCAACAAACCTTGGGAACGCAAACCCATTGCCATTAACACAAGACCATTTAAAATTTTCTCTCAACAAAGTGAGGGAAAACACAGAAATATTTAAAGAAAAGAGCAGTCTGAACCGTGACATAGGCAAACCACTCAACATGATATGGAAGACCCTATTAGCAGGTCAACTTCCTATTGGAGCAGAAGGAACCAATAGGATTATGAGTAGACAGGACGAGGCCAATTAGAGTTGGCAGCTTCTAATTGGATGGATTTTATTGCAGTTGCCCAGTGAAGAAGCTGAACAAAGTTTTGCAATGAAACGTTGGCATAATTTATAATTTCCTAAAAAAGCCAACAAGATTTGGCCCATAACAGAAACAAGAAAAAGTAACATAAGCAACAGTCACAAATAAAATAAAATACAAAGCTTGAAAAAGTACATGCATTTATAACTACATATACAACTATTGATGCTGTTTTTAATGAAATGGGCTGCGCTATGAGACTCGTTTTCTATCTACAAGGTCGTGGTAACGGATGGAATGAATATACACTTGGGTATAACTTTAGTCACACATTTTATTTGCACCTTCTTGTTCACAATTTTTAAATCACATCACAGTAGAAAGTCTTATGTTAGCGGATCAACTTCCCTAACGTCGCCAAAATTTAATTAAAGGTCTCTAAACACTTAGTAAATTCACTTTTACTATTTCATGACGCATACACATAAAAATACGTCCATCTACCTCGGAGATACCCACGCTAGTGAACTGTTTCTTGGCCTTGTTTTTGACATGACACGCTGCCTTTTTCATCTTCATCCGCGGTATTCATCCGCGCAAATAGTTGTTTCTCGTTAGGGAAGCGATCCCAATTATCGTCTCCTAATTTTATTATGGAACACAAACAATTCTAATATTTATACACCAAAAAATGAATTACACTTTTAACAAACATTTGCATGAACTATTTTCTTTTGGGGTCTTCTAATATTCTGTCTCATATGCCCCTTGTTTTGTTTTTCAAGTTGTCACCTATATTTACAATCTTGAAACACAATACAATCCTTCTCCTTACTACTCTGATGCAACACATTGTACAATATTTTTTCTTTTCTTTTCAGTCTTCTTCGCTGTTTGTCTTTGTCTTTTGTTTTGGCATGACACAGCATGTCTTTATAAATTTCACATATTCAATTACTACACAATACATGTTCAGTTATTATACATCACATATTCAGTTATTATACAATACATATTCTGTTATTGTACAATACATTCAGTTATTATACAACATATCCAGTTATTATACAATACATATTCAGTTATTATACCACATATGTTCAGTTATTATACAACACATATTCAGTTATTATACAACATATCCAGTTATTATACAATACATATTCAGTTATTGTGCAACACATATTCAGTTCTTATACAACACATACTCAGTTATTGTCCATTTGACATTGACACAAATATAATTTAAGTGTATCATGGTTTATTATGTGGTTTTTGACTTATATTCTTTGTTATGAGGAGAGAAAAACAGGATAAAAATTTTGAGCTAATGATTATAATCATATTTATGGCAATATTTTATCCAGTTCTTTGCCTTCTTTATCTTGTAAGCTTATTATGTATAGGCAGGTTATTGAGTCGGTACTTAAACTCTGATGTTACTAATGGAACCATTTTATTTTAATTGGGTTCTTATTCATTATTATTTGGTTCAATATTTCTTCGAGCTTAGCATTGGCTATATCCATCTTAATTCATGGGCATTGCTTTTCTGATTATGGTTTTTCTTACTTCACTAATTGTCACTTCTTTGTCTCTTATTTCTATAAGAGAAAACTGCTATACTTATAATTATTCTGCAATTGTATTATTTTTCTTCTCAATTCACCCTCGACGTCTTTGTGTCGAAATATTATATCTTTGTCATCATAATTGATTCCTTTTTATTTTTGTCCCTGACATCCTTATGTCAAAAACACATTATTTTCCGTCGCTATAATTCATTTCTTTGATGACAATCAGTGTCCTCATCTGTCTTTGTTGACAATGCTCTTTGTGGTCGATATAGCCAATGACTATGTTGGTTTTCTTTCTTGTTGTAATTTCTAATCTGAACATAATTTTCTATAAGTAACCCATTAAAAATTGTTATTTTCCATCATTTCTACTATTCCTGCCTTACATACTTGTTGGCAAAGACTATTTGGTCCTTTCTTTGTATGGTTTTAACTTATTTTTATAGTATCTTCCTACTAACTTGCCATTTGTATTCTGTAGCTCATACGTGTGGTCACCCAGCTGTTTTGTTATGACCAGTGGTCCAGCGTACAGTAGCTCCATCTTTCTCTTCACGCAGCCATCACGGTGTCGATGTCAATTGTAAATTGCTTAGATTTGTGTTGTTGGTCATCCGGCCAGTTGGGACGAACTTAGTTGTTGTAATTTCCCTGAGTGTTGGTGGTGGTGGTTGTTTCTGTATTCTGTGCAGCATCTGCCCCATGTGGCACATTTTCATCTACTTCCTGCTGTCTTATGTTGCCAGTGTACCATTGGTCTCTGCCCCTTTGGCGTGAACCTCTGTTGTATGACGGTCTTTGGTTGTTGAAGTATTCCCTACAGAATCGTATGTGATTCACTTGATGGGTGCGATCTCCTGGTCTTCCACGATCATATGTATATGTTCGGTATCTTGATTCACCCCTCGGTATTGTGTCGTGGTACCGCTGTCTTGTGTTCTCCATCCTCTCGCCATGATTATGTGGTTGTGGGAAATGGTGTGCCACTCTCCCCCTTTCATGGGTGCCCCTAGTATTTCTATCTTCTCCCTCACTCTGGTTGTTCGTAGCCGTGCTCCGGTTTAAGATGGGTGAGTTTGGGTGACCGTTCCTATGTCTATGCTCATTAGGCCGACCATTTTGTGTTTCGAAGGCTGTCAGCAATTCTATCATATCTGCAAAATCTACTGGCCTCGCAACAATTAACCCTGTTCTCACTGTGTCTGGGAAATGTCTTGTTATGCTGGTAATTAGTTCTGCTTCCGACAAGTTCGGGTCTAATAGCTTTCCTTTGTTGGCTACTTTCATAAAATAATTGACTAGCGATAACCCTTTGGTTGGATCATATCTACCTGTCGCTAGCTCTACCCTAGTTTGGTTTTGCTTAGCTGGGCCCCAATACCTGGATAGGAATAAATTTCTGAATGAACTATATGACTCATGACCAGCTAGTGTTAACCTGAGCCATTCTAATGCCTTGTTTTTCAAGTTTTTCTTAACTATCACCCTAAGCTCATTTGGTATCCTTTTCACTTTAAAATACTCTTCCATCTCTTTAACAAAGAGTTTTGGATCATCTGCCTTCTCCTCGTCAAATGTAGGTGGTGTGATTTCATATAATATGCTGTTGGTGTAACATGTGTTGTGTGTTGTGTCATTGTTTGGTTGTGAACCTCTTTCTCTGTATGGTGAGTCAACATTTTGTACATTATTCAAATAACTCTCATCTTGTACATTACTTACATCTAAATCATCTTGCCTTTGTAGTGCATTCATAACATCATTTACATTAGCCAAACTTTCTTTCCCTTTTTTCATTTCTTCACAAATTGATTTTAAATCATTCTTTATTTCTAAGTGACTTTGTTTCATATCATTTATAGCATCCTGTTGCGAATGCACCACATCAGTCATCGTCTTAATTTTAGGAATTACAATTTGTTCTACAGTTTCATTAATAATGTCTTTCTTTACTACCTCAATTTCTTTCCTTAATTCCTCAATTATTTCTGCTTTTACATTTGTAATCTTACAGTCTACACTTGTATTACATTCTGTTATTTCATCTCTACATCTAGCAATATCTCCTTCTAATACAATCTTATTTTCTCTCATTTCTGATTTTATTTTTCCCATCCTATCTCCCACGATTTCTATCCTAGCTTCTAAGGCTTCCTTTGTCTCTAAGTTTTTATGTACTAATTTTAAATTAGTTTCCATTACTTTCATATTTTCTTTACACTCCTGTCTTCCTAATTCTATTTTCTGTTCTAAGTTCTGTCTTCCTAATTCTATTTTCTGTTCTAACTTCTGTCTTCCTAATTCCATTTTCTGTTCTAAGTTCTGTCTTCCTAATTCCATTTTCTGTTCTAAGTCCTTTCTCACTTCCTCCATTTTGTGACCTATCTCTTCCTTATTCTGGCCTAAACTTTGTTCTATGTCCTACTTTAATTCTGCGTTATTTTGTTCCATTTTCTGACCTAATTCTATCTTGTTTTCTTCCATTTTCTGACCTAATTCTTTTTTATTTTGTTCTAGTTTTTGTTCTATACTCTGACCTAAACTTTGTTCTATGTCCTGATTTAATTCTACCTTATTTTGTTCCATTTTCTGACCTAATTCTTTCATATTCTGTTCTAGGTTTTGAAACATGATCATCATTAACCTTTGGTCTTTGCTTATTGCTAGCTGTTCCTCACTTTCTGGTTCTATTTGATAACTAGACCTATCTGCCCCTTCCCCCACTCCTGTTTCTATCTCTTTTCGCGACATTTTAGTTTCTTTATTCAATTCACTACTTTGCCGCTTCTCAGTAACATAAAAATGAAAATAAACTGTATGTAAAAACAAAAATTTTTGATCTTGCTTTTTTTTTCGTTGCTTCGTGCAGTTATGTACGTCTCCTGGGCAGTTGGCTTCGATAGATGATCTCCGGTGTTTTCCCGCGTTGATTATCCGTGCATCGGTGTTCTGATGTATCGTTGATTATCCGTTCATCAGTGTTCTGATCTCGATATCAAACCATGGTCTAATGGCGTCTTCTTTCCTTTTGGCGCGATGATATGGCGTCACTTGATGTTTATCGTGATTTCAATTCCCGTAATTTGCATTCCATCCTAAATTCGAGTTCCACGTTGGGCAACCCATTTTGATGCTGTTTTTGCAATACTAATGGAATGGGCTGTGCTATGAGACTCGTTTTCTATCTACAAGGTCGTGGTAACGGATGGAATGAATATACACTTGGGTTTAACTTTAGTCACACATTTTATTTGCACCTTCTTGTTCACAATTTTTAAATTACATCACAGTAGAAAGTCTTATTTTAGCGGATCAACTTCCCTAACGTCGCCAAAATTTAATTAAAGGTCTCTAAACACTTAGTAAATTCACTTTTACTATTTCATGACGCATACACATAAAAATACGTCCATCTACCTCGGAGATACCCACGCTAGTGAACTGTTTCTTGGCGTCGTTTTTGACACGACACGCTGCCTTTTTCATCTTCATCCGCGGTATTCATCCGCGCAAATAGTTGTTTCTCGTTAGGGAAGCGATCCCAATTATCGTCTCCTATTTTTATTATGGAACACAAACAATTCTAATATTTATACACCAAAAAACGAATTACACTTTTAACAAACATTTGCATGAACGATTTTCTTTTGGGGTCTTCTAATATTCTGTCTCAAGCAACAGTCACAAATAAAATAAAATACAAAGCTTGAAAAAGTACATGCATTTATAACTACATATACAACTATAACCACAAATCCTGAGTGTCAATTATTGTTAATTGCATGTATTACTGCAAGTTGTGCACTAGGTGTGCACAGTAAGAGATGGGAAGTGTTTTAGCTTATATGCAATCCGTACATTCACTCTATTCTTGTGGCTTAAGAGTCCTCAATATTTTGAGTACACTTTGCGGCTTAGGGCCCTCAGTATATTTTGCTATAGTTGTGGTTAATTACACATATACCTTGGGCAACAAAGAAATGATGGGTTATTCTTTAGAGCAGTCTGAACCGTGACATAGGCAAACCACTCAGCATGATATGGAAGACCCTATTAGCAGGTCAACTTCCTATTGGAGCAGAAGGAACCAATAGGATTATGAGTAGGACAGGATGAGGCCAGTTAGAGTTGGCAGCTTCTAATTGGATGGATTTTATTGCAGTTGCCCAGTGAAGAAGCCGAACAAAGTTTTGCAATGAAACGTTGGCATAATTTATAATTTCCTAAAAAAGTCAACAAGATTTGGCCCATAACAGAAACAAGAAAAAGTAATATAAGCAACAGTCACAAGTAAAATAAAATACAAAGCTTGAAAAAGTACATACATTTATAACTACATATACAACTATAACCACAAATCCTGAGTGTTAATTATTGTTAATTGCATGTATTACTACAAGTTGTGCACTACGTGTGCACAATAAGAGATGGGAAGTGTTTTAGCTTATATGCAATCCGGACATTCGCTCTATCCTTGTGACTTAAGAGTCCTCAATATTTTGAGTACACTCTGCGGCTTAGGGCCCTCCGTATATTTTGCTATAGTTGTGGTTAATTACACATATACCTTGGGCAACAAAGAAATAATGGGTTATTCTTTAGAATAGTGGCCAGGAAATGTGAGAACTAATGTGGGAACATCTATTGATAGAAACAGTGAAAGCTGTGCATATGATTTAGATCTTCTGCCTAACAAAAAACACTTCACCATGAGTAACTTACAAATTCAGACAACAGGCCCTTCTACACTGACAATTAAGATTAAAATATGCTACTGCCTTCTAACGAATATCACCACACATTACTAAGAGAACTACGTGAAAACAAAACTAAACGCCAGCACGACAGCCCATGAAGGGCCAAGGCATACCGCCCAGCCGGGGCGTCCCCCACCTCTGCCCACTACAGGCGTCACTGGTGAGGTGCAGTACTTGTTACGTATTACACGTTAAAACTAAATGAAGTGCAGGTTTAGATCGTTATGATGAAAACTTATAACATTAAACATAAAATAATTCTCAGCTTCTAAACAACAAATCTTTATTTGCAGTACTTAGCAACAAACAACAAAACATGGCTTCTCTTTTGCAAAGAGAATACAATCTAACATGCAACATTCTCCCACCTTGCAATTTTGGAACTTCAAAAAACTGCAACACGAGAGGCTCATTCATAAAATCATGCAGGGCACTTCACTAATCTCCCACTACAAGTAGACAATATGTCTCTGCACTGTGAGGTCCCATTGAGATCTTCCCCCTGTTCTGAAGAATCAGTCTTCGGTGTAGTCTCCTCAGATAATTGTGTAGAACACTCTAAGGGAACCAAACGTTGAACAGGACGCATTATAATTCCATTCTTTGTTCGAACCCTTACAACACGAGTTCGCCCATGCTTTCCAGGGAGGAGTTCAATTACTCCAGTTGGCCACTCAAGTCTCTTCAGGTTGTCTGCTTTGACTTATACATCTCCTTTCTTCACGTGATCATGCTGGTTCCGCTTGAGCAGTAACTGTCCAAGGTACTCTCTACGGAATCGCTGATGCAGTGCATTTCTTAACTGCAGACAATATGCTGCCCTTCTTTGAAGTTGGTCTTTGTCTATCTGATCAAGATCTGCGACACTTATTTCTTGAACCTCCTGTAAAAACATGGCGGGCATGATAGGCCTTAGGTCATGAGGATCTTCAGTTTCTACAGTCAGAGGGCGGCTGTTAACAAGAGATTCACACTCACATAGCTTAGTCAGTAATTCTTCAATAGATAGGCACGATTTCCCAAGGACCTTACGTAAGGCATCTTTCACAAGTCCAATCAATCTCTCCCACCACCCACTCTACCAGGATGCTGTGGGTGGATTAAACTTCCATGTGATACATTGGATGTTTATCCGGTTCTATTTTATGCCAGTCAAGTTTAAGCATCATATCATGGGCACCTCTAAAATTTGTTCCATTATCACAGAAGATTGTTGAAGGCCTTCCTTGGCGTGAAACAAATCTTCATAAATCTTGAAGAAATGAATCTGTAGATAATGACGTAAGCAGTTCCAATTGTATAGCATGATAAACTGCGCATGTGAACAGGCAAATCCATATCTTCTGACCATCCTTCACAAATAATGGGCCGGTTAAGTCAATGCCAACAATTTCAAAAACCTTTACATCTCTCACATTATCTTTTGGTAAAGGTGGCGTATTGACCTTCAGTCGTTCTCTCTTGTACCTCCTGCAGATGACACATCTTCATACTGTTGACCTCACAATCCTTCTTCCATTTAGGATCCAAAATTTCTCTCTGAGAATACCCAACAGAGTCTGTGGTCCTGTATGACCATGTCCAACATGAACATCAGAAATCAGTCGCTGAACTACAGGACTGTCTGCAGGTAAGACAGCAGGTTGTCAGAATTCTGGGATGTCATCTCTCTCAATTATTCTTGTCTTCACTCACAGAGTGCCATGTTCATCCAGGAATGGCACCACTGATGTAAGTTTCTGATCCTCAATTCCATGGAAATGTCTTGAATCAACTTAATCACTGTTTTTTCACTCTCTTCCATCTCTGAACATGTAAGTTCTCCTCGCTTTGGACTTACAGTTTGAAATGAATCTTTTAATCCATCCAAAGAGTCTGACTATTTTCTCAAATTGAAAAAAATATTTGTAGTACCAGCCTGAGTCCTGTGAATTTTCCGATACCAAGAGAACTGTAGCAGATTTTCTTCTTCATTTACGCCACAACAGTCTCTAGGCCACTCACCTATGGGACGGTATAGCCAGGATGGCCCCTCTCACCATTTTGACGCCAGGAGTTCTGCTGTTGTACATCCCTGGGCAGGCAGGTCAGCAGGATTCAGCGCACCTTGTACGTGTCTCCAAGATTCCTTTTGTGTCAGTTGTCTGATCTCTCTAGCTCTGTTCTCAACAAACACTGACCAAAGAACTTCTCGTTTTATCCATGCCAATACTGTTGTTGAATCGGTCCACAAATAAACATCTTCAACGTTCATATCATTTTTTACAGATGATAAATTGTATTAATTGTTGCTGCCATTAATTCAAGATGCGGAATAGTAGGTCGAGGCAGTGGAGCTACCCTCGATTTCGCTTGGAGGAGTTGAACACAAACTCCTGTCTCAGTGCATGCCCGCAGAAATATCACTGTTGCGTAGGCATCTCGACTGGATCACAAAAGGAATGCAGGCTGCAATTCAGATGTTTCTCTGGAAGCCTCCTAGGAATCTGTAATCTACTGATTTTTGCCAGTGCAGTGAGCCATCTTTCAAACTTAGTTGGGATTTCCTTAGGTATTTCAGCATCCCAGGAATATTTATGCAGTACTTGGAGCAGTAGCTTAGGCAATAATATAACCAGAACTGCAAATCCAATTGAATCGTAAACCTTGTGTACAACTGACAGTATCACTCTTTTCGTTATCTTCTCTAGTGACAGTTCCTTTAGGTGATCACAGTTTAAACTAAGAGTATCGTCTGCACAATTCCATCGTATTCCCAGAACAGGCGACATCTTATCATCTCCTTCATACACAATATACGAGCTCTCCCACCCTCTAATCTCAAATTGGTAGCGAGCAACAATATCTTGGGCAACTCTAATAAACAGTTCTAGTTCACCTTCATTTGAAACACTTGTTACACAGTTGTCAATATAACAGCTCTCTTTCAGTTGTTCAATAATGTTGTTGTTAGCTAATGCTGGATTTCTGACAGTGAAGTCATTAATCCTCTTGCTCTCCAATATTTTTCACTGATGGATGGGGCACTAGAAGTGGCCGGACATATTTGAAGGTAGTCTCGGTCCATTTCCTCTTGCAGATCACAGAGGGCAAAGTGGTGAAAAAAATATCCCAATTCTGTTTAAATGTTTTGCCAGAACAATCATGTCCTGTAATCAACCTGAAGGTTGCAACTCCTGTTTTCTGAGAATACTCAGGAATTACTGTTTGAATGTTTGGTAGTTCCCATCTTTTATTTTTTGATAGTTGTTCAATAATGCCGGTGGTTAAAATATCTTCCTTTTCCAGTGCATCTTTCCAGGCATTTTGCAAGAGATGTTCAATTACAGCTCCCAGCAGAAAAGGGCTCGATGTCACTTAAAAAAACTACTCGTTTGTTTCAGTATGTTCTGATTTCATCTTTTCCCCATAGGAATCTCAGAAAGTCACTATCTTCAGGTGCCATGGAAATCTGAAGAAAGGCTTTATGAATATCAGCAATATCACCAATTTTCTTCTTCCGGAAATTCATGAGAGAAGGAATAAGCTGAATCAGATTTGGGCCCTTTTCTAAACAGTCATTGAGGGAAGGACTATTGCCCTTTCTTGCCGAGACATCAAAGACTGGTCGAACAGGTGCTGTTGTTAAATTCTTGATAACAGGTCAATGAGGCAAGTACTGACCACAAATCTCTGTCTCTGCAGCTGGAATTTCTTCTATTATTCCTTCATCTAGCCAACATTTAAAAATGTTATCATATTCTTCTAAGTATCCACTCGCTTCCAGTTTTCTTCTAATAACCTCCAGTTGTTTTGCTGCTAAGTCGTATGCAGAGTCCAAAGGTAGATGATTATTCAATCAGGGAAGCTGAACTTCATACCTTCCGTCTTCTTCTTTACTGTTTTGATGAAGTTATGCCACTATGAAGTTAATACAAGTCCTGTATTATCCAAATTCTGCTTGTATTAGGTTAGTGTGTCTATATGAGTGGGGTGACAGGGTCCTGTGTCCTCAAAATTCTGTTTTATCGACATTTTGTTTGTGTTAGGTTACGTTGGTGTGTCTATCTGAACGGGGTGACAGGGTCCTTGTTATTGACATTTTGCTCCTGTTGCATTAGGTTAGGGTGTCCATATCAGCGGGGCGACAGGGTCATTGTTATTGACATTTTGCTCCTGTTACTTAAGGTTAATGTGTCTATATGAGCAGGTGACAGGTTGCTGTGTTACCAACATTTTCCTCGTATTATCTTAGGTTAGTGTGTCTATATGAGTGGGCTGACAGGGTCCTGTGCTGTTGACATTTTGCTTGTGTTGTGTTAGGTTAGGTTAGTGTGTCCATATGAGCGGGCAGACAAGACTTGTGCTATCAACATTTTGCTCGTGTTGTGTTAGGTTAGGTTAGTGTGTCCATATGAGCAGGGTGACAGGGTCCTGTGCCCTTGACATTTTGCTTGTGTTGTGTTAGGTTAGTGCGCCTATATGAGCGGGCTGACAGGGTCCTGTTCTACCAACATTTTGCTCGTGTCGGTTAGTATCTATATGAGCAGGGTGACCTGTGTTATCAACATTTTTCTTGTGTTAGGTTATTATGTCTATATGAGCGGGGTGACAGGATCCTGTTATCAAAATTTTGCTTACGTTAGTTCAGGTTAGTGTGTCTATATGAATGGTATGACAAGGTCCCATGTTATAGAAATTTTCCCCGGTTTAAGTTAGGTTGCTTGTGTATGTAATTGATGTTAGTACTTTAAGATATTGTGCTAGTAGTTGGCAGAGATGTACATGAGCCACATTTTGTTCCGAAAATAATGGCTCTACAGCCTTTGTTAAAATTGAAAGCATTTTTAGCTATACTGATGTAAAAGTCTTACCTTTTATAAGTGGTGCAGGGGGTAGAGTTTTCCAACTGCTTTGAAGAATGCATGCAGTCTGTTGTGGTGGTCTTCATACGCTCTTCGCTGGGTAATTGATAGAATTTTATAGTACACAGTGGTTTATTAAAAATGACCACATTATTTGGATGTCAGACACGGTTCAAATGAATTTCACTGTAGTAATGGTGCACCCGTTGCAGTAGTTGAACCCATCCCCTTGCTAAGTACTCAATTCTATTTAACACACACAACTGGTGTGTGTTATCCTGTGGTCTTACCCCTCATGCCTGATGAAGCACGTTTTGACCGACCTTTCAACTTGTGAGATTTGATGACTTCGATACTATGGAGGGTTGGGAAAGGCAGAGTAAATATGCTTTCAGGGTTTGAACTACTTCTCTAAGTAGAAAGCAGGTAGTATTACAATTTCACAAGCTTAAATTTCCTGAATAAGGGAAAGGAAGTGACAATTTTATGTGATTTTTCTATTTTGTAGTAGCTGCTGTTTTGATTATTAAATGTCTGGTTTGATATCAAGCTTTCATAGTGCAATGGCTAGTGTTGAATTACAGAGTTCCAGTCTGCAAGTTCGAGTCTCCTGAAATTCAGTGTAAAATAGTGTATGTGCATGTGGAATAGTACCAGATAGGTGTATAAGAATAATGAGTGACAGGATATGTAGAGGAACGAAGATTTGAGGGAGAAAACCTGGGAAAATATAAGAATGTACGAATTCGTTTTTGTTTACGACAGTCCCCACCCAAATCCCCTTGTTCCCTCACTTGTCCTGTTAGAGTGCAAAACCAGTCTAAGTTGCGGCAGAGATGATTAACGGCCCAAGTTGCAAATATTAACTGCATGTGGATATCCTTAAATTCAATTCTCTTTTACACAACCACAGTACCAGACACAGAAATGACTTGCACAGGCCATGTAACAGCTTGTACATTTATCATTTACTCTGCAATACAAATATATAATGGTCTTCCTTTAGCTTTAAAATTGCTGTGTAAGCCAAAATACTGTTCAAGATTTAAAAAGGAAGTTCTGGCTCACGCATTCTATTTACAGCATAAAGAAATGCTATAATGTATTTTCTTTACCCTACTAGCATTAAGCCTACTATAGTGATTGTGTTTAGGTGTTGGAAAAAAAAGATAAAAAATAAATAAGTAAAATTGCATGATTGTATGACGTGTTCTACGTTCTTGAGCCTGGCTCATTCTAGGATCAAAAGAACAAGATGCAATACAATAATGTATGAGATAATGAAACTTGCATTTGTTTTACCTTTCTCGCTTTGTAATAAAAATGTATAACTCTACAATAATATTATAATATGCAAAAGTATAAGGTATGGTGTGAAATATGTATTATACCTCAAAATATATAATTTAAAACGTGTAAATTAAGGTCTTTTCGGCGTAATTCGTAGACATTTTAGCTTCCCTTATAAATGGACACTGTGGGAGGTTGCAAGGAAGGGAAATGTAAGTGAGATGCTGGGACCATATGATTCCTCTATCACCTTCGTGTCTCACACACTTTGAGGTTAAAGCACTTAGTGAAGCACAGCCGAAATATTAAACTCTAGAAATGGGACGTCAGTTTATAAATATACATCGCACATCTAGTCCCTAAGTACAAGTATCTTAACCAGCGCGGTCAAAAGAAAGAAATGTTACCAATTTGAGTTTTATTTAGTTAATAAAAGTATGTAATATTACTGATAATACCTTAGTAATGTTCCTGCAGTCGACGTAATCACTTGGGAATCCTATAATACTGCACCTGCGTTATTTCTGAGGGATTCTTTAGCAGCAAACTCATGCAATGATGCTACTCCATTTGCAGAATCTATAACTACTATGCATCTCACATGAAGTGATTTATTTTATTTAGTCCTGTAAAATCAGATACTGTACATGGTACACTGATATAGGATACGTCAAAAGTAATTATATTACATAAATTTATTTACAATAAATACTTGTACAGTTATACATAAGGGTATTTGTTAAATTTCAAATATTCTTCTACTGTGTAAAAACAGTGCTCCTTCAAAAAAACCTTTACACCGCATTTAAATTTATTAACATTTTCTATATCTTTAAGGTTATTAGGCAGTGAATTATATATTTTTATACAGGAATGTAAAACTCCATTTTTGCATAGTGTAGTTCTAGTGGAGGTTAAGAGAATATTTTGATTGTTTCTTGTAAAATGTGCATGAACATGTCGATTGTTTTGATCATGGCCTTATGCACAACGCACCACGTCCGCGTGGATTACACGGCTTCTCTTTTGAAGTTGGCTTGTGAATTTGCATCTATTGAATTAACATCCTGACTTGTGTTGAAAATTACATTTTATCTAATTCAGAGATCGCTTCAACTTAAGATGAAACCGAACTGCGGCAGAGATCAGGTATGTAAACTGCCTACTTAGCAGATAGTATCAACAATATATTATGGGAATTAACTGCTCGGCCCACACAATCGGAGTGTGCGGGAGAAAACTACGCAGTCCTTAACCTAATTTCATTAACATTAGTTTTATGAAACTTCATGTAGTGAGGCTGGATGTGAAAGGGTTTTGTAATCTTCTATTTGTTTCATTGGTTAACACTGCGCGTCTGCTCAAACACTTGACATTGCTATTCGTGGATATGTATGTAGTATCTGATAGTGGGTACGTTTTATCAAATCAAGTCGTAACATTGAAAAGTGACTAATAAGCAAAATACCTGGTGGGAATGCAGTGTATTTCCTATCTAACCAGTTCGAAAAAACGTTCTTTGGGTAATTCCAGGAGTTCAACAAGGCATGTTCTAAATCGATGTTAATGTCCTCTGGCTATTTATGCCCAATACCCAATATTCGCTAACAATCGTATTTATGAAGAAAATGCTATTTCAACAACCATGCAATTGTAGATTGTGGTGCAATAAATGTTCTTATAGTGGCTACGTTTTATCAAATCAAGCAGCAACATTAAAAAGTGACTAATAAGAATAAACCAAGAAAGTACACACGTAATAGTATGGTTTCACAGATTCAAGAATAGAAATGTGATTATGTCTCCGTGTGCAAAACAAATATTACTGTTAACGATGGACGTTATCGTAAAGTTTTACACAACGTCCAAAGTTAAATATCACAGGAAACTTGTGATTAAATCACATGAAAACTATAACACTTACCTAAGTTTACTTACAGTTATGAAGAAATAAATTTTAACACACTCTCTCAGCCCAACTTACTGCTGTTCGCGAATAAAATACAGCAGACAGGCTAGCACAAATATACAGCTCACGTAACGTAAGGCAGCCAACCCATCATAAATAAAACTAGTGGTATTACAATATGCTTTTACATTAGATTATACCAGGAAGCACTCTGTAAGTTGCGCGAACTCCGAGTATAGTTCTTAATGTTTAACACTATCCATGAAAAGTGACGCATGTCTTTTGTTTCTTAGACTTTCCTGATAAAACTGAATATACCTCGTAGGTTGGCTGTCCTACGTCACTCGGCCCTGAATGTTCTGTGCTGCAAGGCTTCCTTTGTTTCTGTTGTATTCAACTTGCTTTATTTCCAAAAACAGTGAAGCTTTTATTTTATTTATTTATTTGGTTAAAGGAATACATACATATTCGAAGCATCGCCAAGAAGACATGTACCAAAAGATCACACAGTGTGCTGACAGAGTTTGTTAGAAGTTTTTCATCATTGCTGTAAGTAAACTGAACTGTTATACTTTTACCTTATTTAATCACAAGTTCCCTGTATAATTTAGCTTGGGATTATAAGAGAAAACCTAGGTTAAACAAAATTTGTATGTACAAGACAAAGCATTCTGGTGTTTAGGAAATTTTGATACACAAATCGTGTGTCACGTTACGTTCCCTTAATGGAAACTTAAAACTAACAAGGCTGTACGTTTATAGAAGACTTAGCGACGATGTAATACTGGACTGTTGATAATCAAGTGCTTGTTCCATCTGCTTTCTACATGTTACTCGCTATCTGACTCACAAAGGCACTCTAAGCTCCAAACACAAACTGGGGCGGTTAAGATTGTGTATGTGCTAAAACACTTCACATTGCCAATTGCGCATGTTATTGCACAAGTTGTAGTAATACACGTAATTAATATTTCACTCCAAGCATATGGTAATTCTACTACACATTCTATTGTATGATGCTTTAATTTCGCTTTGAAGTGATGAACATTAGTGAAAAGGGTAATTGTCTACAAAATCGGCCTCTCGAGAAAACGAATGAAACAGTGTAATGGATGCAGCTTTTATTGCTGATTACGATTTTGAAAGTTGTATAGTGCGCTGAAGCTTCGTTTTTGATTTATGAGCAAATTACGTACTTGCGATGCAGCGGTTTTATTTCGCTTATGCGGCGGATATTTAGGAAATAAATGTTTATCAACGACTATAATATATGCTAGAATGATCGATTAATGCATTTACGTTGAAATTGTTATTGCTGATTACAATTTTGAAAGTTTTATTTGGCGGTCAAGCTTCGTTTTCGTTTACCCTGTGTTAGGTTAGGTTTAGTGTGTGTATATGAGAGGGGTGACAGGGTCCTGTGTTATCGAAATATTCACAACTTGGACAGTGTTTATGACACCATTTCAACGTAATTGCATTAATCAGTCATTCTAGCATATATTATACTCCTTTATACAGATTTATTTGCTAAATATCCGACGCATAAGCGAAATAGAATCGCTGCATCGTAGGTACGAAATTTGCTCATAAATCAAAAACGAAGCTTTAGCGCACTATACGACTTTCAAAATCATAATCAGCAATAAAAACTGCATCCATTACACTATGTTTCATTCGTTTTCTCGAGCGGCCGATTTTGTAAACATTTACCGTAAAAATATGCTAGTTTTCTTAAAACTGCATATATACAACTAACCTAACCTCGGATATTACTCGTTTTATGATAACAGTGGTAAACAAAAGGCAGTCATTTTTAAAACCTCATATAGACCTAACATAACCTTGGTAAGCTCCGTGGAAGAACATATACCTACATATTTACTGTGCTAGATGAGTACGCCATGTTACCAGAACTCCCTAAATACTTAAGGTATTGTGTCTCCATCTGTGTTATGACAGTGACTAGTATTTTGAGGATGCGCCAAATTGAATTGCCATACTCTAAGAGTGTTTGTCATACTTATATGAGTTAAAGATGTATATGGTTCAAATAATGCAGTAACACTGCTTATGGTTGTGCATCAAGGTCCAGATTGCATAACTTATATAGGATGTGATGTAAGACAAGAACAATTCCTCTATGTGCACAGTGGCAATTTTTCATCAGAAAGGCTGATGGTGGGGAAGTTGTGCAGTTATGTATGCACCGAAGTCACAACGTTTCTGTTCATGAAGCAGTGAAGTTCACTAGCATAGCTTTAGTGCAGCATTCTTTAGTGTTTATGCAAACATTTACACTTTGGCATTCTGTGACATTTGGCTACTGTGGAAAGTGCACAAAGTTCTAGGGTGAAAAGGTTGTGGAAGAAAGGTGCTTTATAGTGAAAGCAGGGAATAATATGGAATGTTCACAATTATTTTACACAAGAAAGGAGCAGGGAGCTTAACTATGTGATACAGGAGTGTGTTACTAAAGCTACAGGAGTATCAACTAGTAGTGTATGGAGAATCCTTAATGAGGGAGACAAATGCACAAAGGATGACACCTCATTTAGCACCCCTCACACAAAATGACCAAGGAGAAAAGATGAAACCAACATAGATGACTTTGATAAGGCAGTAGTTTGGAACACAGTAAATGAGTTTCATAAAATGGGAGGTGAAAGGCCAACATTAAATTCATTGCTGCGCGTCTTGAAGGAAAAAATACATTTTTGTGGAAGTACATGGGCTTTAAGGAAACTGCTCAGAAATCTAGGTTTTTACGTGGAGGAGAGCAAAGAACAATAGCTGCGTATTAATACAAAAACCAGAAGTTCACAATTGGCGTTTGCAATATTACAGAGAACAGGGAAGGCCAATCGTTTATACGGATGAGAGTTACATTCATGCATCTCACACAAAATACCATGCTTGGTGTGATGATCAAAATAACAGGCTTCTATCTCGAATTTCCAAGGGGTCGAGAGCTGTAATCGTTCATGCTGGGGCAGAGATAGGCCTTATTCCAAATGCATAGTTAATGTTTAAATCTGGTGCTAAATCTGGATATTACCATAATGACGTGAACTGTATGAACTATGAAAGGTGGTTAAAGACAAAATTAATTCCCAACCTTCCCCTTAACTCAGTCCTTGTCATTGATAATACTTCATATCATAATGTCCAGATAAGTCCTATTCCAAATTCCTCATGAAGAAAAGCAGATATGATCTCTTGGTGGACATTACGTGGCTTTAATTTTCAACCTAAAATGTACAAACCAGAATTACACTCCTTGATAAAGCAGAATAAGCATGCTTTTAAAACATAGAAAACTGACGCTCTCCTTGCTGAACATGGCCACACTGTTCTCCTATTGCAACCTTACCACCCAGATTTGAACCCAATTGAACTAATATGGAGTTCAATTAAAGAACACGCTGCTAAGAAAAATGTAAGAGTTTTCTTTGAACAAAGCAATGCAGCTTGTAGAAGAGAAGTGCAAGATCATCACATCTGAGGATTGGATTTCAAGGTGTCAGCATGTGCGAGAAATTGAAAACAATTACATGGCACTAGAACCTTTCACTGATGCAGCATCTGAGCAGATTACTGTTAACTTGGAAGAAGACAGTGTGCCGATGACATCACTAGCGATGTTGTTTCTGAGGACGAAGATGATGGTGCAATGAGTGGGATTGGGGACCTGTAGAAACATGTGGTGAGTACAGTAATATTGCTTATTGTTTGGGTATGTTCATGATTGCCAACTCTTAGTGTGATAAGCTGGATGGCAACCAAAAATAAACAAATAAGAATGTTGTTAGCTAATGCTGGATTTCTGACAATGAAGTCATTAATTCTCTTGCTCTCCAATATTTTTCACTGATGGATGGGGCACTGGAAGTGGCTGGGCATATTTGAAGTTGGTCTCGATCCATTTCCTCTTGCAGATCACATAGATGACGGAGTGGTAAAGAATATATCCCAATTCTGTTTAAATGTTTTGCCAGACAATCATGTCTTGTAATCAACCTAAAGGTTGCAACTGCTGTTTTTCGAGGATACTCTGGAATTACTGTTTGAATGTTTGGTAGTTCCCATCTTTTATTCTTTGATTTTTCATAGTAATATTTTGCAATACTTTTTTTGAATTCAGAGTTGATTAATCTTTTAGCCGCATCAAATGGTAGATTAACTATAGATTTTTGTACACCTCTGGTACCCTTTTTTGCAAGAAAATCAGCTTTCTCATCACCACTCAGTCCACATTGAGCTGGTATCCATTGGAAGACTAGGTGTTTTTGAAGTGCTGTTAGATGGGTAAGGATTTTCCAACATTCTATAATTGTTTGGTTTTTTGGTGACCACTTGGAAGTAATTGCTATAATTGCTGCCCTGGAATCTGAGAGAATAACTGCTTGCTAAAAATGTGAAATTCTGTACAAATGATTTTGTAGGGCCATTCAAATTGCTTCAATTTCTCCATCAAAGTTTGTAGTTCCATAACTTAAAGATTTGTAATATGAAAAGAGTTGACACGTGACACCAGCCCCTGCACCATCTTGGCTTGATATCAATGATCCATCAGTATAAATATGGAGCCATTCGTGTTCAGGAAATCTAGTATGGATTGTCTCTAATGCGAATAATTTTAGAACATTAGTTGGAGTATCACTTTTCTTAACTACTTCTGTCAGGTTAAAAAATTATTTTGTTGTTTAACGACGCTGTCAATTGCCAGGATCACATCAGCGTCGCCGGTGTGCCGGAATTTTGTCCCGCAGGAGTTCTTTTACATGTCAGTAAATCTACTGACATGGAGCTGTTGTTTTTAAGCACACTTAAAAACCATCGGCCTGGGCCGGGTTTGATCCCGCGACCTTGGGAACACTAGGCCAGCGTCTAACCAACTGAGCCACCCAGACTGACTTCTGTCAGGTGTAAATAATATGTGATGTCTAATGCATGTGTCAGATTGACTTTAGATATGAAGTTTTCCTTTGAATTAGGAAGGTGTACATTCTTCTTGATGTCTTGAATTTTGGAAAGAAAGCTCTCCTGAGTCTTTAGTGTATGTGTAAAATTTCTCTTGTGCCGTGTATTGAATGGGAGTCTGATCAATTTTCTATTTCATATTCAATGGGGTATTGCTTGGTTAGTATTTCCATAGGTGCTATTGGTGTGGTTTTGATAGCACT
Source organism: Tenodera sinensis (assembly GCA_030765045.1). Lineage (NCBI taxonomy): Eukaryota > Metazoa > Arthropoda > Insecta > Mantodea > Mantidae > Tenodera > Tenodera sinensis. The sequence goes on along the minus strand of CM060974.1, from coordinate 65,606,548 downwards.
TGTACTTAATCTCAGACTTTGGTTTTGAAAGATATGAAATTTTTTTTTGTGTTTGCTGTTACAAGAACTTCGCTGCAGTAAGTAAATAATGGCTTTCTACATATATACATTGTATGTTGTGTTAAGAGTTGCTCTGGAACATCCCCACTTCATTCCTGTTAGACGTTTTAACAGTGAAAGGCGCCTCTCTGCCCTTTGTGTTACATTTTCTATTTGTTTGGTCCATGTAAGTTTGGTATCAAATGTAACTCCTAATACTTTGCTTCCTTTGTTTCTGGTAATTGTTGACCCTCAAAATTCAGTTTTATTTTTAGTGGTTTTTTCTTAGTGAAAAGATTTTGTAGTTTGATTTTGTTGTATTAACAGTCATTAAATTTTCTTTGTAAGTTGGTTAAGGATTGTTGCATGGTTTTTTCTAGTTCTGTACTTTTGCTTTATGGTTTTGAAGTCCACATTACTAAGTCATCAGCAAATAGTGCACACTTCACACCTGATTCTTGTATTTGTTGTGGTAGATCGTTAGTAAATGTATTAAAAAGTGTGCTGAGCACTGCGCCTTGTGGTAAGCCACGCTGTACTTGTTTGTATTTAGATATATCTCTTCCATATCTGGTTGCAATAGAGCGTTGTGTTAGGAAATGACATAGCCATGAAAACATTGGACCTCGTATCCCTATTTTTTTACTTTCTTTAGTAGTTTTGTTCTGCATTGGTGCGGTTTTTATAATTATGCTTCGTTGGGTCTTTGAGCTATTGAGATCTTTGTGATTTCAGGGCGTAGTAAGGGATGGAATGAAAAATCACACGAAGTTTCTTCACCACAATGTATTATTTTACTATCACTTTTTCGATAGTTTACATTAAATAATTTCTCTTAGCACCGTTCTAAATGATTTAAATCTTTTCACTTAAACTGGAGTTAATGCTTAATGAAAGTCAGGTGAAAGATTTTCAATGTTCACACGCTATATCCGTTGGTTATTCTGTAATCGTTTATGCAACTTTTGAGTTTTTTTTTTTTGTAGCTTAGCCACTCTCTTTGTTCTTCTGATAGCTTGCCCATGTAAAGGCGAAGGTGTTAAATTAAATATCCAGTTACCTTAATTGTGTCGTATCCTTTATACATATTAAAGCTTCCAGTCCGAGAAAATACAAACAACAGGTTATGGGCCCAGGCATATAAGTATAAAGTGCGATACGCGGAGCGGTTTATTTTCAGTTTCGTTACATAAGGTTTAAGTAACAAAATGGCTGACTTTCGAAGTGACATCGTAAAGTTGAATAATCATAGTTATTCAAACTGGAAATATAAAGTACAACTGCTTTTAATGAAGGATAACTTGTTTAAGAAGGTAATTGAATCTGAAAGACCGATAGATACAGGTTCAAACGAAAGGTTAATCGCCGATTGGGATACAGCTGATAACAAAGCACAAGCCTACATCGGACTTACAGTGGAAGATGATCAACTTATCCACATCAGGGGTAAGTCCACAGCAAAGAAAATGTGGAATGCTCTTAAGGAATATCATGAGGAAAATACGTTAACAAATAAAGTTCATTTAATGAGAACAATTTGTTCTTTGAAACTCGAAGAAGGCAGTAATATTCCACAACATATTACTCGCATGCAAGAATTGTTTTTAAAGCTTCGAGACATAGGTGAAGAATCTTTATCGGATAAATGGAGTGTTGCAATGTTGTTGAGCAGTTTGCCTAGAAATTATGATCCATTAATTACAGCACTGGAAACACGTCCAGAGGATGAACTAACGTTTGCCATGGTACAGCAAAAGGGGTTTGCTGAATATGAACGTAAACAATATGCAGAAGGGGCTTCCTGTAATTCTTCAGATAAAATGATGAGGACAGTATCCAGAAAAGATTTTAAAAACATTTCCGTGAAATGTTATTTTTGCAAAAAGGTATGGACACATGAAAAAGGATTGCAAGAAATACTCAAGTTGGAAAGAAACACCAAATAAAGTGAATGCAGTTGAACATAAAGGGCATATATTTACATTTGACATTCCGTCAAATAGTTGGATTTTAGATTGAGGTGCCACTCGGCATGTAACCAATGACAGAGAGTTTTTCACATCCTTGGATAGATCCTATGTTAATAAAATTGAAGTTGCAAATGGTGAACTAGTTGATGTTATTAGCATCGGGACAGGAAAATTGATGTTTAAGAATAAAAAGGGAGAAGTGACACCAGTTATTGTTACCAATGTGCTTTATGCTCCTAAAGCTGTTGGAAATTTAATATCTGTTCGACAGCTAAACTTAAGCAATTTTCCTGTTAACTTCAGTAAAGACTATTGTGAAATATGCAAAGATGGAAAACAGATTGGATTTGCTAAGTCCACTGGAAACTTGTACAAATTGTGTGAGCCATACAAAATCCTTGGAGTGTTGGAACACAACAGCAATTGTATTCATACATGGAATCGGAAAATGGGACATCGTGACCCAGAGGCCATAAGGAAAATGTATGCTGAGGGTCTCTTAGATGATTTGAAGATAGTTGATTGCGGTATCCAAATGTCATGTGATACGTGCATGAAAGGAAAGCTGACCAGATTACCATTCCCAAAACAATCTTCAAGCGAGTCTACCAGATCACTTGATTTGATGCATACAGATGTTTGTGGACCAATTCAGACCATGAAACCAAGTGGTAAGCGATTTATAGTCACATTTATAGATGATTTTTCAAGGTATACTCATGTATATTTATTGGCAAACAAATCTGAAGTTCCTGATACTTTGAAACATTATGTAGCACTTGTGAAAAACAAGTTTGACAGAAAAGTCAAGATTATTCGATCTGATCGTGGAGGTGAAATCTAAATAAACAATTAAGAACATATTTGGCCAATGAAGGTATCCAGACTCAGTTAACTGCAACTTATTCCCCACAGCAGAATGGCATAGCCGAGAGGAAGAATAGAACTCTGGTAGAAATGGCACGTTGTATGCTGATTGATGCAGGCTTACCAAATCAATTTTGGGGTGAAGCTGTGATGACTGCTAATTTCATACAAAACAGAGTCCTTACTCGAGCAAAGAAATTAACACCATATGAACTGTGGAATACAGAAAAGTCTAAAGTAAAGAATTTACAGATTTTTGGTTCCAAATGTTTTGTTCATGTTCCAACCCAGAAACGCAAGAAATTGGATAATACAGGAACAGAAGCAATATTTCTTGGATATGATGAAGAATCAAAAGCTTATCGTTGCTACAATTTAGCTTCGCAAAAGGTGATAATCAGTCGAGATGTCAAGTTCAGTGTGGAAGCATATCAAGGGAAACGTGATGATTTAAATAGATCTGAAATCGACATAAATGTTGATTCCAAAGTTAAAATATCACATTGAGAAGTAGAAATTCAGGAGGAGAGTAATAAAGAAAATGAATCAGTCAAGAAGGCTGTGTAAAAGAGCACCGCGATGAGCTTAATGGCAGGACACTTGTTGTCAAGGAGGATTACGACGTTGAAGGGGATAAGTATGGCCGTTCCCAGAAGGGAGGTGGTGGAGGTGGCCGAAACCGTGACGAGCAACCTGGCAAATGGGAGCCCAATGAATCGGCAGCACTCAACCAAGGCCTTCTCTAAGTAACAGGCCTGGATATGCGATTCGTGACGTCACAGCGCGAGGCTGACGTTCCAAGCAATTCATACGGAATAAACACATGTTTTACAGCATTTCTGCGCTGGAAGAAGCGTGCATTCATTTATATTTTCACATTTCGTATTAAAAGTTAATGTCTGTTAGTATGTTAGTGGAAAACATGCTTTGCATAGTTGTTAATGGCAGAGCATGCTTCTTACGTTCGCAATGCCAATTTATCTCCAGTTTCTTTCTTTCTTTCTTTTTCCTGTAGATAATACCAAACTGCCTTGTTTAATAATGCAGTAGTTTTTCAAGAGGATGTTGGTTATTACTTTTATGATTTTCCTCGTCAAAATAGCACCCAGTAACCTGCAATCACTAGCATTACAGTCAACACCGATATTATTAATGTCACATGTCTCAGCACCTAAATGTAGAATTAAGTTTCTCTGGTTTTCTACTTTAAGAAATTCTTGTTCATATGTCTCAACAAATTTACTCCTTTTTCGTGATCACCAAGCATTTTCACCTTCTCTGATAAATATTTTAAATGCAAGAGTTTCTATCAAGACTGAAGGGTTGAGAAAGTTGTCTGAGGTAATCAGGATGGGGTAAAGAAAGAACATTGGAATCACGTAACTGTCTGTAAGCTGCTGGGTGAGAAAAATAAATTGAACACGTCCATCACAGGGTATCGGGCGTATATTTAATTGGCTTTTGACTGACCAATTTTACCTGCTCTTCTAGGAGTTTAGGTTTTAGATATTCCGTGGAATCTTCATTCATGTCCTCCCAGTATTCCTTTAAAATTTTGGCGGCCTGAAGTACTTCGTTCTGTTTGTTCACTTGCTATTGTGAACCAAAAGAGCATCAAATTTAGACCATTTATCCAATATCATTTGTTTACCGAGAACCCATTTAAATTTACTATTGGGTATTACAGTTTTACCCTATAGAACCTAAATAGTAAAATTGGAATTAATTTTTAATGCTGCTACGTGAGTGAGTGACTGGGGCTTATGGGCCCGTCGACAGTTAGGTCATTAGAACCCCTAATGCTGGTACAATTTTAGGAATATATTCACTATCAATTTTCACAAAAATTATTTCTTTTATGATGACGGTGAATCCCTCTAATTTCATGTCACTAATTCTATTTTTAAAGCTCTGAAAATCAACAGTGTTTTCATCTTTGAGTTATTTACGAAATGCTATGGATTTTCAGTAGGTTTAGGAGTTGTTCTGGGTGCTACAAAACGCTTCCATCATTTCCCGTAGCAGGAAATTCCTTCACTATGTGCTGTTCAGAAAAATGTTTAATACATACCACACCTGGTTCATAAATATCCCTTGAATAGCACGTACCCACTGGTCTCTCGTGTGTAGATCCTTTGGAAACGAAAACACTGTAACATACTTTTCTACACTTGTTTTATAGTTTGAGGTATAACCCGGCACACAACACTTCCTAGGCATTTTGTATTGAAAACTACACCACTTTGTAATTTAATTGTTCGCTCACTTAATTGTTTACTGACACGTCGTAAGGCACAAGCAACTTCTTAGCGTTCCAACCACGTACTGATATGTTGCATTCCCGTAATAAACAAATAGGTGATAAACATAAGCCTCCCGTGATGACGTCATTAACGTAATCTCTTTCCGTATACAGGCCTGTTAGATAAAGATGGCCTTGACTCAACCCTCTGGGTGCAAATGCAGGTGCTCAGAACAAATGGGGCAACACATATGGCCTGAGTCCCCAGTTTCTTGAGTCCTTGTGGATAAATGGTCCATTGGTCAGCCGTGTGTTCGTAGCAAATCTCGACTACAAAGTGGATGAGAAGAAATTGAAAGAGGTGTTCAAGCTTGCAGCAGAGTGGTCTCGGCAGAACTAAGTTTAGATAAGGGAGGAAAGAGCAGAGGCTTTGGTGAGGTCGAGTATGAACATCCAGTAGAAGCAGTTCAGGCCATCTCTATGCTACACAGTCAAATGTTGTATGACCGCAAACTGACTGTGAGGATGGATCGGGTGGACCACAAACAGGATGGCCCACCAAAACTTCCAGAGGGTCTCAGAGGACTTGCAATGGGACTTGGAGCTGGTGGACAGCCTTTACTAGATGTTTCAAGAAACCTGCCAAGTGCAGCCCAGGCAGCATCGGCGCTTGTCGGTGCAGTACCTGCTGGAGCAGCTGGTCTGGTTGCAGGATTGGGTGCAGCTGCACTGTCTAATGTTGTAGGCCCAACGCCGTTAGGTCTGCCAACAGGACTTGCTGGAGTTGGCGGTCTTGGAGGTGGCGGCCTGATTGGTTCCTCCCTTGGAGCTGGGGGTGACCTTGGTTTAGGAGCGGGCATATTGCATTAAGAGAAAAATGTAAGGTTGTGTAAACGAGGAGGAGTTTTGGTTATTCTGTAATCGTTTACACAACTTTTGTGTTTTTTTTATTTTTTGTAGCTTAGCAGCTCTGTTTGTTCTTCTGATAGCTTGCCCATGTAACGGCGAAAGTGTTAAATTAAATATCCAATAATCTTAATTGTGTCGTATCTTTTATACATATTAAAGCTTCCAGTCCGAGAGAATACAAACAACAATATCAATACGTTCTTACGCGTTGAATACACACGTGTTAGTGGGCAGATTATGGCGTCACCTCACGTGATACCGCCTTTTTCGTATTCATCCGCATATGCGTCCATCAAATAGTTCTTTCTTGTTAGGGAAGCGATCCCTAACCATCCTCCCTTACCTTTATTATGGAACACATATAATTCTAATATTTATACATATATTAAAATCAAATATGGAAAGATTTATTACGTCTTTGGGCAAACTTAGTTGTTCGTAACAATGAACGTTATTAACACGTTTTCGTCATTTAACCATCTCATACCAACATCAAAAAACAAATTACACTTTTAACAAATATTCACATAAACGATGTTCTTTTGGGGTCTTCTAATATTCTGTCTCACATGCCCCTTGTTTTGTTTTTCAAGTTGTCACCTATATATACAATCTTGAAACACAATACAATACTTCTCCCTATTCCTCTGATACAATCACTTTGTACAATACCTTTTTTTTTTCTTTACAGTCTTCTTCGCTGGTTTTGGTCCTTTGTTTTGGCATGACACAGCATGTCTTTATAAATTTCACATATTCAGTTACTACACAATACATGTTCAGTTATTATACATCACATATTCAATTATTATACAATACATATTCAGTTACTGTACAACACGTTCAGTTATTACTCAACACATATTCAGTTATTATACAACACATATTCCTAAGATTTTACATTTGACATTGACACAAATATAATTTACGTGTATCATGGTTTATTGTGTGGCTTTTGACTTATGTTCCTTGTTATGAGGAGAGAAAAACAGGATACAAATCTTGAGCTAATGATTATGATCATATTTACGGCAATATTTTATTCAGTTCTTTGCCTTCTTTGTCTTGTAAGCTTATTATGTATAGGCAGGTCGTTGAGTCAATTCTTAAATTCTGATGTTACTAATGGTACCATTTTGTAATTGGGTTCTTATCCATTATTGTTTAGTTTGACATTTCTTCAAGCTTAGCATTGGCTATATCCATCTTAATTCATGGGTATTGCTTTTCTGACTATGGTTTTTCTTACTTCACTAATTGTCACCTCTTTATCTCTTATCTCTATAAGAGAAAACTTATATACTTATAATTATTCTGCAATTGTATTATTTTTCTTCTCAACTCACCCTCGACACCTTTGTGCCAAAAATATTTTATCTTTGTCATCACAATTGATTCCTTTTTATTTTTGTCCCTGACATCCTTATGTCAAAAACACATTATTTACCGTCGCTATTCACTTCTTTAATTACAATCATTGTCCTCATCTGTATTTGTTGACAATGCTCTTTGTGCTCAATATAGCCAATGACTATGTTGATTTTCTTTCTTGTTGTATTTTCCAATCTGAACATAATCTTGTATAAGTAACCCATTAAAAATTATTATTTTCCATCATCTCTACTATTCCTGCCTTACATGTTTGTTGGCAAAGATTATTTGGTTCTTTCTTTGTATGATTTTAATTTATTTTTATGATATCTTCCTAGCAACTTGCCATCTGTATTCTGTAGCTCATACGTATGGTCAGCCAGCTGTTTTGTTATGACCAGTGGTCCAGTGTACAGTAGTTCCATCTTTTTCTTTGTGTGGCCATCATGGTGTCGACGTCAATTGCAAGTTGATTGGGGTTTGTGTTGGTCATCTACTCGATTGGGACGAACTCAGTTGTTGTAATTTCCCTGAGTGTTGGTGGTGGTTGTTGTTTCTGTATTCTGTGCAGCATCTGCCCTATTTGGCACATTTTCATCTACTTCCTGCTGTCTTATGTTGCCAGTGTACCATTGGTTTCTGCCCCTTTGGTGTGAACCCCTGTTGTATGACGGTCTTTGGTTGTTGAAGTATTCCCTACAGAATCGTATGTGGTTCACTTGATGGGTACGGTCTCCTGGTCTTCCACGATCATATGTATATGTTTGGTGTCTCGATTCACCCCTTGGTATTGTGTCGAGATACCACTGTCTTGTGTTCTCCATTCTTTCGCCATGATTGTGTGGTTGTGGGAAATGGTGTGCCCCTCTCCCTCTGTCCTGGGTGCTCCTAGTATTTCTATCTTCTCCCTCATTCTGGTTGTTCGTAGCCGTGCTCCGGTTTAAGATAGGTGAGTTTGGGTGACCGTTCCTATGTCTATGCTCATTAGGCCGACCATTTTGTGTTTCGAAGGCTGTCAGTAATTCTATCATGTCGGCAAAATCTACTGGCCTCGCAACAATTACCCCTGTTCTCACTGTGTCTGGAAAATGTCTTATTATGCTGGTAATTAACTCTGCTTCCGACAGGTTAGGGTCTAATAGCTTTGTTGGCTACTTTCATAAAATAATCGACTAGCGATAACCCTTTGGTTGGATCATATCTACCTGTCGCTAGCTCTACCCTAGTTTGGTTTTGCTTAGCTGGGCCCCAATACCTTGATAGGAATAGATTTCTGAATGAGCTATACGATTCATGACCAGCTAGTGTTAGCCTAAGCCATTCCAATGCCTTGTTTTTTTAAGCTTTTCTTAACTATCATCATCCTAAGCTCATTTGGTATCCTTTTCATTTATAATACTCTTCCATCTCTTTAACAAAGAGTTTTGGATCGTCTCCCTTCTCCTCGTCAAATGTAGGTGGTGTGATTTCATGTAGTATGCTGTTGGTGTAGCATGTGTTGTGTCATTGTTTGATTGTGAACCTCTTTCTCTGTATGTTGAGTCAACATTTTGTACATCATTCAAATAACTCTCATCTTGTACATTACTTACATCTAAATCATTTTGCCTTTGTAGTGCATTCACAACATCATTTACATTAGCCAAACTTTCTTTCCCTCTTTTCATTTCTTCACAAATTGATTTTAAATCATTCTTTATTTCTAAGTGACTTTGTTTCATATCATTTATAGCATCCTGTTGCGACTGCACCACATTAGCCATAGTCTTAATTTTAGGAATGACAATTTGTTCTACAGTTTCATTAATAATGCCTTTCTTTACTACCTCAATCTCTTTCCTTAATTCCTCAGTTATTTCTGCTTTTACATTTGTAATCTTACAGTCTACACTTGCATTACATTCTGTTATTTCATCTCTACATCTACCAATTTCTTCCTCTAATACAATCTTATTTTCTCTCATTTCCGATTCAATTTTTCCCATCCTATCTCCTATGATTCCTATCCTAGCTTCTAAAGCTTCCTTTGTCTCATTTAAGTTTTTATGTACTAATTTTAAATTAGTTTCCATTACTTTCATATTTTCTTTACACTCCTATCTTCCTAATTCTATTTTCTGCTCTAAGTCCTTTCTCACTTCTTCTATTTTCTGACCTAAACTTTGTTCTATGTCCTACTTTAATTCTACCTTATTTTGTTCTATTTTCTGACCTAAACTTTGTTCTAGTCTTTCAAACATGATCATTAATAACTTTAGGTCTTTTCCTATCGCTACCTGTTCCTCGCTTTCTGGTTCTATTTGATAACTAGGCCTATCTGCCCCTTCCCCTACTCCTGTTATTAGATCTCTCTCTTTTCGCGACATTTTAGTTTCTTTATTCAGTTCACTTTGGCTTAAAAGTCCCACTATTTTGCCGCTTCGCAGTAACATAAAAATAAACTATATGTAAAAATAAAACTTTTGGTCCTACTTTTTTCTCGTTGTTTTATCCGGTTACGTGCATCTCCAGGGCGGTTGGCTTCGCTGGACGATCTCTGGTGTTTTCCCGCGTTGAGTATCCGTTCATCGGTGTTCTAATGTAGTCGATATCAAACGATGGTCTAATGGCGTCTTCTTTCTTTTCGGCGCGAAGATATGGCGTCACTTGGTATTTCGCGTAAGTTCATTTCCCGTAGTTTCCATTCCATCCAAAATTCGTACCCCTTGTTGGGCGCCATTTGGTGCGGTTTTTATAATTATGCTTCGTTGGGTCTTTGAGCTGTTGAGATCTTTGTGATTTCAGGGCGTAGTAACGGATGGAATGAAAAATCACACGAAGTTTCTTCACCACATTGTATTATTTTATTATCACTTTTTCGATATTTTACATTAAATAATTTCTCTTAGCACCGTTCTAAATGATTTAAATCTTTTCCCTTAAACTGGAACTAATGTTTGATGAAAGTGTGGTGAAAGTTTTTCAATGTTCACACGTTATATCAATACGTCCTTACGCGTTGAATACACACATGTTAGTGGGCAGATTTTGGCGTCACCTCACGTGATACCGCCTTTTTCGTATTCATCCGCGTATGCGTCCATCAAATGGTTCTTTCTTGTTAGGGAAGCGATCCCTAACCATCCTCCCTTACTTTTATTATGGAACACATATAATTCTAATATTTATACATATATTGAAATCAAATATGGAAAGATTTATGACCTCTTTAGGCAAACTTAGTTGTTCGTAACAATGAACATTATTAACACGTTTTCGTCATTTAACCATCTCATACCAACATCAAAAAACAAATTACACTTTTAACAAATATTCACATAAACGATTTTCTTTTGGGGTCTTCTAATATTCTGTCTCAGCATATAGAATCATATGCACTTTGGAAATTGATAAAAACTGATACATTATCTTCTTTTCTATTGAAGGAGTCTTTGATTTCATGACTGAGAAGTAAGACTTGTTCATTTGTAGAGTGGAACTCTCTAAATCCAGCTTGACATGGGGATATTAAATTTTGTGTTTCTAGAAACCAAGTTAACCTGTTTGACACCATTCTTTCCATCACTTTTGCTATTATGCTAGTAAGAGCTATTGGTCTATAATTTTTTATTTCTGATGCTGTTTTGTCTTCCTTCAAGAGTGGGACAATTATTGCTTTTCGCCATTCAGCAGGTACAGTGGTTTTCCAGGATAGATTGTAGAGTTTCAGTAGTTGTTGTTTTGCCGTTTTTCCAAGTTTTTTTATGAACTCTGGATGTATGTGATCTGGTCCAGGAGACCTTTTGTTGTTTAGATTATTTGTTGCAATGCTCAGTTCTTGCATATTAAATTGTTGAAAAAAGATATTGCACTGAGGATCACATTTTCTTTCTTGTTTCAAATCTTTCTTAAATTCTTTACGTTTCTTTTTATTATTTCTTGTTACTTTATGGGAATTAGCATAATATTTATTGAACCTCGTTAAGACAAGGCAGAGCAGGTAAAAGCGTCACCATGTCATTAGCGGAAAAAACCCTAGCCTCACACAAAGGCGTCGGAATTATAACATTAGTGGAGAAATTCTAGCCTCAAACACTGGTGGCGACGTTTCCTCTACACTCCTTCAAAACAAGTGTAAACAGGAAAAGTTACGATACTTGTTCTTTCGTATTTGGGAAAGACCCTAAGGATGTTATCGGATTGCACCATTAGTAAGATGCTTTTAGCTGAAATATAAAATAAAATCCCTTCTTATTGTCCTTTTTGTTCTTCTTGTTATTCTTCTTCTTATATTCTCATTCTCCTTCGTGCTCTACGCGTAATTTGACGTTGTTACCTTAAATATTAAAGAAAATAACAGCATTCTCCGTTAATTATATCTAAACCGACTTTTTCCGTGCTATGCAAGATTTAAGCTTCTAGAATCAACACAAGATAATGTTTCTCTCAATAACAGCATTTCATAATTGATTTTGTAAATAATAACACCAATTTAAACTCTATTACAAGCGTCTAAGACCCTAGTTTGCAAGGTTTTTTAAATGGACCCTTAGAAATTCGAACTAGACCCACAGTATAAATGTTACCATTTTATCCATAAATCAGGACCAGAGAATTTATCTGAACCGTTTAACTTTTTATTTCATAGCGCTATCTTTATTGATTCGCGAATAAATCGATTTTGAAGTAATTGCCCCGTCCCGGTAATCGAACTATGAGTCGTAGGGATAAAATTGTCTAGTATATCATTTTATGTGTTAAGTTACCCTAATTTGTCTTTACAACACTATTCCAAGTGTAAAGAATCGCGATATAGGGGAAAATTCAAACATTCTCCGCAACGTAGGGACCGAACCTAAGATACGTTAACTCTAGCATGTTAGAAAATAATCGTCCTTAACAAGTATTATCATATAAAGTTTATTTCAGTCTTCCAACACAAGCGGTTCTCAAAATAATTAAATTTACCAAATCAGGATTGGAACCCAAGACTTCAGGATCCCGAACATACCACAGAGGAAAGCTCATAACAATACCAATTTAATAAAATTTATTCGAAGATTTTATCGCTGATAGTTTAGGAGTTATTCCAATAATAATTCTTGATTTGCACGGGAATCGAACGCTAGACCACCGATAATCTTCAAAATTATACCAAGGATGCGTCGTTTTATTACAAGATAATTACAGTTTACCCCATTTGGATATCTCATTTAGTTTAGGAGAAATCAGACATAAAAGAGTAGTCTAAAAGTGTCTAAAAGATTTATTAGAGGGAGCAAATAGCAGAAAAATGGGGTGAAACGTCTTAAAAATGTATGAAATTTACTGAATAACTCTGAAAATTGCCTGAAAAGTTCTTAAATATGTTGTAAAAGCAGCATAAATATACTAAAAGTTATTAAAAAGATTTATTAGAGGGAGCAAATAGCAGCAAAATGAGGTGAAACGTCTTAAAAATGTATAAAAATGGTTAAGTACCTCTGAAAAATGTCTGAAAGGTTCTTAAATATGTTGTAAAAGCAGCATGAATATACTAAAAGTGCTTAAAAAGAACTATCAGAAGCCTCAAAATAGTTTCAAAATGTTTATGAAATTCCTATAAGTATGCAAGCCTGGGATTCTGAATGGCATATGCCCTTAAAAGCATTAAGACATACTAAAGACCTGAGAATACCTGACAATCGGGACAAACCTTATAAATGGGTGAAAAATCCCCAGAATACAGCAAAAGCGGCTAAAATAGCAACTAAACTCCCAAAAAGCATCAACGTTTCATAAAAAGTATGGCAAATACTTAGGGTTCGCATGTCCGAGGGTAAATACCTTCGGAGTAGCTATCTAAAGTTACTGAAAAAAAAAACTCTGCAAAAGAAAGCGGGATGTCTAAGCATGAAACGGTATGGTGCAAAGGTTAGAAAAGGTTATAGAAGAATAGAATGCTTGAGTAAAATGGGAATCTGATAGGTTAGGATAGGTTAGCATAGGTTAGGCTAGGCTGGTTTAGGCTAGGTTACACGAGTAGAAGTATGAGGCTTAGGTTATGTTTAATTATGAACGTTCAAAGTAAAAAAGAGTGGGAGCTAGGCTAGGATAGGTTAGACGGGTAGAAGTATGGGGCTTAGCTTATGTTCAATTATGAAAGTTCAAAGTAAAAAAGAGTGGGAGCTAGGTTAGGTTAGGATAGGTTAGACGAGTGGAAGTATGTGGCTTAGGCTAGGTTAGATTAAGTTAGGATAGGTTAGACGAGTAGAAGTATGGGCCTTAGGCTAGGTTAGGTTAGGATAGGTTAGACGAGTAGAAGTATGGGGCATAGGCTAGGTTAGATTAAGTTAGGATAGGTTAGACGAGTAGAAGTATGGGGCTTAGGCTAGGTTAGGTTAGGATAGGTTAGACGAGTAGAAGTATGGGGCTTAGGCTAGTTTAGGCTAGGATAGGTTAGACGAGTAGAAGTATGGAGGCTTAGGTGAGGTTAGGTTAGGATAGGATAGGTTAGACGAGTAGAAGTATGGGGCTTACGCTAGGTTAGGTTAGGATAGGTTAGACGAGTAGAAGTATGGGGCATGGGCTAGGTTAGATTAAGTTAGGATAGGTTAGGCGAGTAGAAGTATGGGGTTTAGGTTAGGTTAGGTTAGGTTAGGATAGGTTAGACGAGTAGAAGTATGGGGCATAGGCTAGGTTAGATTAAGTTAGGATAGGTTAGACGAGTAGAAGTATGGGGTTTAGGTTAGGTTAGGTTAGGTTAGGATAGGTTAGACGAGTAGAAGTATGGGGCATAGGCTAGGTTAGATTAAGTTAGGATAGGTTAGACGAGTAGAAGTATGGGGCTTAGGCTAGGTTAGGTTAGGATAGGATAGGTTACACGAGTAGAAGTATGGGGTTTAGGTTAGGTTAGGTTAGGTTAGCGTGGCTTTGTGGGGCGAGGTAACATTATGTTGGGGTAATATATTCAATCAAGATAGAAAGCCCTTACGGTAGGAGACATACATCGATATAATGAACGGCATATTCAACTACCATGAACGCTCAGAAACATACATACACTGCCATAGGCTTTAAAAGTTATCCCTAGAGATTCATTCAAACACCTACAACGTCCTGCTTCCCCTACCACCTTACCTAGTAATGCTTAGATTACGCATGGCAGCCATCTTGCCCATAAAAAAGTGCGCCAGCTCTGTCTTAATCTACCTACTGTTGTAATTAATACTTTTCCACACAATAGCCGTGTGTAGGATATGATTGGAAAGGGTAGGAAGAAACTGAAAAATAGAATGCTATGATCGGGATTTGAACCTCGGATCTACCGGCTACCGTCCGGCTGCTCTAGCCACTAAGCTATCATGGCCAACTTGCAGATATGACATTAACTTCTCCAACTCACTCATGATTCCCGGTAAACCACACAAGGAGATATCAATTTACTCTGCGATAACATACCTTAATGGTGACTTACAGTGTTTAAAGTCCAGCTGTTAGGTCAGTTAATGTAATGAATGTTTTCCACACAATAGCCGTGTAGACATGATTGGAAAGGGCAGAAAGTGATGTGTGATTTACCGGGAATAATGCGAGTGAGTTGGAGAATTTAATGTCATATCGGCAAGTTGGCCATGATAGCTTAGTGGTTAGATCAGCCGGACGGTAAGCGGTAGATACGTGGTCCAAATCCCGATCGTGGCAATGAATTTTTCAGTCTCTCTTTACTCTTTCCAGTCATCCCCTACACACGGCTATTGTGTGGAAAAACATTAATTACAACAATTGGAATTGTTTCTCTATTCGTCCTTCAAAATATAATTCATACAATTTTCTATACAGTTGAAATACAAATGCAATGTATAACATTTGCACAATTTTCTCAACTCACTTTCTTTTACGAACACATTCCGTTGTTGTTCTGCACTCGCCATTCAACCTACAATTCATACATTTTTAATGATTGAAATAGAACTGCAAGGAATTAAATAGTACAGTAAAATCTGCCTAAAACGGAATACGACCGTTCCAGTAATATTTTTCAATTTTCACGAGTTTCCATTTTACAAAGGCTTGTACATGTGCTAGGAAAACAGGGTACAAAAATATCGTATAGAATTAAACTGAAGGAATGGTTTAAAGTAAAATTCTGTAAATAAAAAATAGGTTCAATTGTATGTTTTGTTGTATTTGCAACTTCCATGTCATACATAATTGCAATTTCTTCATTAGTTTCTTTTCCTGCACATATCCGTCAAGTGCACTGTCGCGTCACAACTGTTGTTTCCAGCAGCAATATCTGCTGCACTTTGAATGTCTTCAGTCGTGGCAAGCTCGCTCGTTATCAATGCACGTAACCACGTATAAAGCATAATGAAAATCCGTCTTAGTTAGGTTACTTATAAAAATGCTTCCGGGAAAGCTATTCCGTTTCTGCGTTAGTTTTCCGGTTTAGGGTGTTATTTAACATAGGAGATAGCTCCGTTCCAATGTTTATTTTCCGGTTGTCCAGGTTTCCGGTATATAGGGGGCCCGGTTTAGTCAGTTTTTACTGTACATGGTTCTCTCTACTCACCTTTCTTAGACAACACCTTCCCATGTTATTTTCTACTCGATCTTCGACATACAATTCATGCAATCTACTGATTCACCAATGACAGTGAAAATTGACACAACAATGTGTTGTATCTTGGAGATTTTTATGCCATCCATTTTACTGTGCAACTTATTACGTTCACATAATTTTCTCTACTTCTCCTCTACGTAACACATTTACATGTCCTCTACTCACTGTTCAACATGCAATCCATAGAATTATGATTGAAATCCAAATGCAGAATATTACACTCACATGGTTTTCTCTTGACACCTTTATTTTACTTAACCCATTCCCATGTTGTTCACTACTTGCCCTGCAATACAACTTCATATAATTTTGTATGATTGAAATAAAATGAAATGAATTTCATTTTACACAGTTTTCTCTACTCACTTTTCTTTTATGAAACATAATTACACTTCTAAAGTAAGAACAAATTAGAAACAAAAAACTTCACTTATCTTAGTAATGTTGTTATTCTTTTGCTAACCCTGGGGCTTCAAGCTATGTCCAGCTCATTCTCAAAGCCATATAAACAAACTCGTTGCCAAGCTACAATCTTTTATTTTTTCTGAAAAACAATTATTCTTATTCAATTTTTATTTACCAATCTCTGAAAACAAAAATTTATAAATACAATCTATAGATGGTAATTCGAAGTTCATGACACGGTTCCTGTTTTTTAAAATAAAATTTTTTTCCAAACCATTAAATCTATCGGATTACTTAATTGTTTTAGTAATTTAACCTCTGGATTAATTTCATGATTAAATGACCAAATATGATCTGCTACAGCTGATTTATCAGTTTGTTTATATTTAATATTTCTAAAATGTTCTTTTATTCTGGTTTCTAGATGACGTTTAGTTTTAGCATTATAAACTTTATCACAATCTGAACAGCTAAATTGATAAATGCCAGATTTTTTATAATTTGGTATTTTATCTTTTTTTGAAAAATTAAGTAAATTTTGTATATTAAATTTATTTTGAGGGACTAAATTTATTCCATATTCTTTAAAAATCCTTGTACATTTTTTATTAGCCCATGGATGGTAAGTAAACTTTTTAAAAATACAATTATCTTTTATGTTTTTAAGGGTTGAAACTTCTTTGACAGCTTTTTGATACTTAAATTCCCCTATCCTTTTATGTATAAAATCTGTATTAAAACCATTAATTACTGCAGTGTTAATAATATGTTTATATTCTATGTCAAATTCATTTTTATTAAGGGGTATGTTTATTAATCTATAAATTAAACTATTAAAAACAGCAAATTTATGTGCAAAAGGATTAAAACTGTTATATTTTATGTAATTATCAGTATGAGTAGATTTTCTGTAAATACCAAATTTCAATTTATTTTTATGTCTTTTAATTTTCAAGTCCAGAAATGAAAGGAATCCATTATCCTCAGTTTCCAAAGTGAATTGTATAGCTTTATCTTGTAAATTTAAAAGTTTTAAAGCATCATTTATCTGTTTTTTAGGGACAACAGCAAAAATGTCACCCACATATCTATACCATATTTTAAAAATTAGAGGGAATGATTTTGTAATTTGAGTTTCAAAAAAACTCATGAAAAGATTAGCAAGAAATGGCGAAAGTGGACTACCCATCGCCAAACCAGAAGTTTGTTGAAAAAAAATTACTATTAAAACTAAAGAAATTTTGATCCAAACAAAGATTTGTAAATTTTACAAAATCATCTACTAAGTCATTGTCTAATTCTAAAGAATTTAACCATTTTTTTAAAAAAATCAAAAGCTTTTTCTAGGAATGCTAGGAAATAAAGAAACTACATCAAAAGAAACTAGTTTATCATTCTCAGATAATATTAGGGTATTAATCTTTTTTACTAGTTCAAAAGAATTTTTAACACTTAAACTCTCAACTGTTTCAAAATTACTAAATTTTTTTGTTAACCATTTAGCTAAATTATATGTAGGTGAATTTATTGAATTTATAATGGGTCTCATTTTATTTCCTGGTTTATGTATTTTTGGAAGTGCATATAACCTGGGTAAAACAGGATTATTGACTTTTAAAATACTTTCTTCTTTTTTAGGTATCATTTTCAATTCGTTGAGAGTTTTATTAAAAGTTGAAATACATGATTTTAAAGGATGATTATCAATTTTTAAATAATCTTTACTTTCAAGCAAAAGTTCTACTCTATTAATATAATCAGATTGATCTAAAATTACAATTTTGTTGCCTTTGTCGGCTTTAGTATAAATTACACCCTTTTCTTTCAATGATTTAATAATCTGATTATTATAATTACTTTTAGGATGATTTTTATTTATATCTTTCAAAATTTTAGTGCATCTCACTTTAATCAAAGTTTTATTAATGTCATTTAAATCTTGACTGGCAATTTCAATATCTGCAACAAAATCATCTATGTTTTTTGAAAAACTTACTCAAGTTTTCATACCTTTGTTTAGAAAATTTCTTTCTTTCTCGTTAAAGTTACAATTTGATAAACTAATTACATTATTTTTTCGATTATTTGGTTCATTTATATTCAATTTCTGTTGTTTTTGGCATAATCTATTTAACTTATTTTTTAACCTATTAGTTTTTCTTTTCATGCTAACATTTAGATACTCAAACAATTTTGATTCAAAATTAACCCAAATTAAGTTTCCTAAAATACGTGTTAATTTTAAATGTAAGTTATATAACCTGTTAATAGCTTCAATTTTTCCTTATATAATTACACTTGTTTCTTTACTCCTCTTCTACAAATAATTCGTTCAATTTTCGATATGATTCAAATATAAATGCAATGTCTTATATTTACACAACATTCTTTGCTTGTTTTTCCTCCCATAGCATTTGAAGTTGGCAAGTTTTTATGTGTAGGCATAGCATAAAACCAGTAAAACATCCATTTTAATTTTGTCTTCCTCATTGTAAGCTCCTCTGTGTCCAAGATTACAAAATTCCTTTTAGAATAACATAATTTAAAGCATGTTTTACTTTAGTAATATAGATTAGATTCAGATTAAAAGAACCATAAGCAAGGTATTTATCTCTGAATGTTAAAAATGTTATTCTGAACATATTATACCAAATCACCATCATTACTTTGTCTGTTGAAATGTAGTGGAGATTCAGTTACGTGGAAGCTAACTCCTGGATGTTACTAATGTATTTCCTTTTCCACAGAGTTGCTACTGAAGTTTAAGAACAGAACTGTTCAATTACAGCAACTACACTAAAATGGATATCAAAGAAGAAATAAAAGAAGAATCTTCTTTCCCAGACCTTTGTTCAGAGGATGACAGAGGGCTTTTTATCAAAGATCTTGTGAAGAAGGTTAAGATAGAAACTGTTGCAAGTAGCAGTGATATCAAAGCAGAACTTGAAGATTCCACATGTTCACAGAATGAAGAACACCATGTACTGAGATTTAATGAAACTATCAACGAAAGTGAAATTGAAACCAAGATAGATACTAAAGACGAATGGTGGTTAGAAAGAGAGGATTCATATATTAATGATGATATTAAGGTAAGTTGTCCAAAAATGGAACACTTTGCTCCTTTTTCTTATAAATACTCTACATAAATTATTAAAAGTATATGTTTTATATAGTAAATAAACTTAAAACTCATAATTATTATTTATTTATGCCAACAAACTTACTGTTGGTGTTTTTAAACACATAAGCCGCGTGTGGGCAATGTTTGAGAGGTAGAACTGGAACTTAAAAATTCAATGCCACAGCTGGAATTTGAACCACAGACCTTCTGCTTACCAGGTGGCTGCTCTAACCATAGAGCTACTGTGACAAACTGCCAGAATGGCATTGAATTCTCAAACGAGTTCACATTTTTTCCTGGTAAACCACAAAGGCAGTCTCACAAACAGTAAATTTGTTGGCATAAATAAATAATAATTACCATCTAAAGGTTATTTAATCCTGGGACATAAAGTACTTGCAATGGTAAGTTACCATTGGGGTAATTGTCTCTGATGTGAGACTGCCTTTGTGGTTTACCAGGAAAAAATACGATTGGTTTAAGAATTCAATGCCATTCTGGCAGTTTGTCACAGTAGCTCAATGGTTAGAGCAGCCGGCTGGTGAGCGGAAGGTCTGTGGTTCAAATCCCAGCTGTGGCATTGAATTTTTAAGTTCCAGTTCTACCTCTTAAAACTCACATTTTTTACTGATACTTCCTAGTAAACTATATATGCTATTTAACTACTTTATAAAGTTGGGTAAACATTATTGCTTGAAAGCAACACAGGGCAATATGGGTTCTTCAGTGCTTTCTTTTACTATATTTCTCAATAGCAAGGAGTAGTACCTTCTTGTTGCTTCACTCATTGCTCTTTTAAGTATTTTACAATATGCACTATAGTGTACTGTAATGAGGCGGCACCGTGGTTGAATGGTTAGGCTGCACGCCTACCACCTATACTTCATTCACTTAGGTTTATCCCTGCCAAAACAAAGGCATGTGACCACTAAACTGTGGTACAACACGGAAGCAATGCATGCAGGGAAGTAGTCCCATACTAGTAATCTGAATTTTAGAATGAATTTATCCTTAAATGATGTGATATTCTATACAAATACGTAAGAGGTTGATTAATGCTGATATAAACTGATAAACAGAGCTGCAGTCCCAACATGCAACTCATGTGAGTTACCTGACATTCGAGTATTTACCAAGTATTGTTTGCAGCTAGCAGTTTCTATTTAGGATCATGGCAGATGGCGGCGGGAATTTGCTCTTGCATCTTCCTCGATTTATGTAAAGTATAAGGCGGGCAAACCATAGACTAGTGGTGAAAAAACGAAGTGTTGAATTTGTATTATAGGTTATGTGAGAAATATTCAACTCTTCCCATCAAAGAAGTAGTGAAATTAACTTCTGAGTTCACCAGTGTTTCGAGTACCAGTATAAACAATGCTCGTAAAGAAAAAGCTGAAATGGGAAATGCGGTTACACTCTGAATAAAATGAAAGCATGTGAAATATGCCATGCAAGAATGTGACAATTTTGTTAAAAACACAATTTGTGTAACAGTGCACAATTGCTTTTTTAAAAATGAGCCGCCAACATTTGACAAAGTGCTACAACAGGTTTATATTGTAACTATCAATCTTATTGCCTTTAACCTCTAGTTACATGTTAGTCACTCTTTAAGTTAACAGAATAAGGGATCACTTCCTTTCTATTACCGCATGCAGTCACCACATGGTTGTGTTGTGACAATTTTTCTGGCACGAATAGCGGAAGGATACATTATAACTGTGCACTGGCCACTTGGGATTAGTTTTGCGGTGATCAACCCGTAAACCAATGACAGGTGTGGTCCTCCAGACATTCTGGGGGTTGCGAGAGAGTGATGTAACCGCCAAAACATAAAAATATGGTGCTCTCTAAAAAGCGGTTACTATTACTGCTAAGTCTCTTCAATATTGGAGAGCAAGAGGATTAATGACTTCATTGTCAGAAATCCAGCATTAGCTAACAACAACCTTAGAGTGAATACAGAGTAGGCGGCCCAGGTGCGATCCCAGGGACGCACATGAAGTATTCGTGGTGGACAAAGCGGCCTCTGGGCAGGTTTTTCTCTGGGTTCTCCTGTTTTCCCTGCCAATTGTTCCATTATCACCTTTCCAATCATCAATTTTGCCTGCATTTCATATCATCCTCTTCCTCGCTATCGTACCTGGTGCTTGGCTGACCATCTGCATCTTCCAGGTGTCACTCTGTCTGGTCCATAGGTTCCTCCACTCCCCGACAGGTGTCTGACCCTAGGCACTTGCTTGTAAGTCCTAGGGGGTGCATGTCCTACATAAGGGGAGGATAATCAGAAAAAGAAGTGTACTGTAATGTTTGGATCATAAATTGTGTGACATACTAAGGACAAATTTCTTTTATTTGCATAGGACTTCCTCATACTTAATTTCTCTACGGTTTGCACATTATCATCTGAGATAACATGTATTTCTTAGACAAAATAACTTCAAATGACAATAGCATAAGTTTAAGAAATGAGCAATTTTGTTGTTTACTTCAGTGTTGATATAGACATGTCAACTTTTCATTCTTCAACACCAATTTAAATTTATAGATATGCTCATCACTAATTGTTCTTGTTCTAATTTACTTTTCGTATTGTCATTCCCTTTCTTATTAACAATAGCTTACATTGTGATCTGACGTGCCATTTGCGATAGGACTTAAATTATAATGTGGAATTTTTTCTGGCTACAAAAATATTATCTATAGCTGTTTCAGTGCTCATATGAATTGTGGTCAGAAAGTGAATCACATATCCCAGGTGAGATGTGTGTCAGGGAGGTGAGGTTACCCTTCATCTTATAGCATTAGGTGTGTTTATGTTAAAAGGTTGACAAACTATTATTTTAATATTTTGAATGTAAATGTTTGTATGTATAAAATCTTGGGTGCTTCCTGTGGGAGTTCTACATTGTTAAAGTGATATATGTTACTTACCAAATTCTGTTTTTACTGTGACTCATTTTAAACCTTAAACCTTCCTTTGTTCATTTCACTCACCTTCTGAAGTACAGTAGAGTCTCACAAATCCAGTTAGTGTACACCTGACATGTTTATTACATACTTTTGTGCCTCTTTCCTAAAGTATGTGAGGATTTTTAGGAAGACAAAGGTACATTCACACAACTTTTCATGGTTAGCTTTTGTCTCTTCCTTTACATAAAACAATTCAGTTCAAATGTAACATTCTATAGTTATTCTTGTGTAGATGAACTAAAAATGTCTGTCATTCTATCTGTTCAATTCATGAAACAGAATGAGATGGTTCAAATTCACATAAATGACAGGGCTATCATACCTGAGGGTTTTTGGGGTGTGCAGTTTGTTTCCAGGTAAAGCCTTTAGTGTTGTTATTTATTTATGCCAACAAACTTACTGTTGGTGTTTTTAAACACACAAGCCGTGTGTGGGCAAAGTTTGAGAGGTACAACTGGAACTTAAAAATTCAATGCCACAACTGGGATTTGAACCACAGACCTCCCGCTTACCGGGCGGTTGCTCTAACCATCAAGCTATTGTTACAAACTGCCAGAATAGCATTAAATTCTCAAATTTAATTTCTCTACCTCTCAAACTTTAATGTTTTTGCCACAGATGCAAGTATTCCAAAAATATTATTTTTAAGAAAGTTAGTGCTGACAATCTTCCACCACTGTGCAGATGCATATACCTAGAAAGTTTTTGTTGTTGTTTTCTAGCGCCTTGCATCTGGCAATGAAGCCATTAGCATTCGTGCTTTCCAATACTTTTGAACTGTAGTTTCTTCTGATCTTAATGCTTCACAGGTCTTCAAGTTGTCTTCGTTCATTTCTGCTGGATCGTTACACAGGACACATATTGGTGAAGCTGAGATACCTATTCTGTAGAGATGACTTGCTAAGCAGTCGTGATTTGTCAATAGTCGGAAGGCTGCAACCGCTGTTTTCCTTGGTCTCTGGGGGATTATATCTGGGTTGGAAAGTAGTGTAATCTATTTTTTATCTTTGGCATTTGTTTCTATTTCTTGTAGGTATGAATGAGAAAATTTTTTAATGATCAAGCGTTTTATTGAGGAATATGAGAAATTGAATTTAGACTTTTGTTTTACTGTTGGGCCTTTCTTTGCAAGTGAGTCTTCAGCTTCGTTCCCCATGACTCCACAGTGTGCCGGAATCCATTGGAGATGAACAGTCTTATTAACTTTTTGGAGTTGTGTTAACATTTTGTAGCATTCTCTAATTTTGGTTGACTTCTTTGTAGTATTTGAACATATTCCCTGAATTGCAGCTTTAGAATCCGCAAGAATTACTGCCTTGTTAAATTTATTTAAGGGAAGATTTAATAATTGTCGGAGAGCAATGTATATATCCTCTATTTCTCCATCATAATTTGTTGTGTCTCTGCCAACAGAATGATAAAAGGAAAAATGTGAACATGTAACTCCAGCTCCAGTAAAGTTTTCCTTGGAGGATCCATCAGTATATATGTGCAGCCATTCTTCTGTGGGATATCTAGTATTGATTGTTTCCAGAGCTAGAAGTTTTTGTATTTCTTTTGGTGTGTCTGATTTACTTATTTCCTCTATTAATTTCAAACTGAAGGTAGGTTGCAATAATTCCAATGGATTTTCTCTTATAAATAGATTTTCTCTGGTGTTAGGAATGTTCAATTTGGATTTCATCTGTGTTACCTTTTGTAGGAAACTACTATGAGTTTTAGGGATTGAAGGGGGGGGTTCTCTTCTGTCCATTTAGAGTTTGGCAGTCGTAACATTTTCTCGTGTTGGAGCAATGCTTGTTCTTCTATTTTTGTTGTTATTGATGGGGTCCGTGTTAAGGCAAGCATGGCATCAATAGGTGTGGATTTAACTGCTCCAGTGATTAGGCAAAGAGCCTGATTTTGTATTTGTTCAAGTTTATTGATGTTAGCAATTGCTGCTGTTATTAAAGCTTCAGAACAGTACAAGAGGTTTGGTTTAACATACATTTTGTATGTTGTGTTAAGGACTCTCCTTGAGCAGCCCCATTTAGCACCAGCTAACCTTTTCAGGATTTGCAGTTTCTTTTCAACCTTTTCTGAGATGTTTGTTATATGTTTTTTCCAACTTAGCTTTCTGTCGAAAGTGATGCCTAAGTATTTGGCATCATCAACTGCTTTGAGTGGTTTACCATTATAATTTATGTTAATATTAACTGGTTTGTATTTTAGTGTAAATAATTCATAATTTGTTTTTTTCACATTCATAGTCATGAGGGTTTTGGAACTCCATTCATGTACTTTGTTTAGGGCTGTTTCTATTCTGTCTTTAATTAATTTAGGTTTTCTTTGGAGAGCCTGAAGTCCAAATGACTACATCGTCAGCAAATAAAGCAATTTTGGTTTCTAAAGTTTTTATTATTGATGGAAGGTCATTTACATATATGTTAAAGAGTGTTGTGCTCAGAACAGCACCTTGTGGAAGTCCTTGGTGTGTTTGTTTATGTTTAGAAATGTATGTATTATATTTTGTGGCACAAAATCTTTGTGAAATAAACTGAGTTATCCATTTAAGCATGTTACTTTTCACACCTATTGATTGCAACTTCTCAATTAATTTGCTTCTCCAGACTGAGTCATATGCTGATTTAAAATCAATGAATACTGCTAAGGTATCCTCCTTTCTATTGAATGCTTCCTTGATGTCTTGGCTTAGTAGGAGTACATTTTCACTTGTACTATGATTCTGTCTGAAGCCGGTTGTGAACTATTAATTAAGTTGTAATATTCTAGGAACCAGTTAAGTCTAGATGCCACCATTCTTTCCATCACTTTTGAAATAACATATACCTAGAAAGTAGATGCAAGACAATTTTATGGTTTGAAGTGCATTCAACAAATTCTAGATAAGACATACACTTTAATACCTTACAATAAATAACTTTATCTTGAGTTAATCATTTCAGTTCATTTTGTATTGTTTGTCCTATAGTGCTCCATATTTATACCAAATCCGAGGTAGCCTCACCTCAGATAAGCAAGACTCTATTTACATAGTAAATTTGAAAGTTAGTTGCTACAGAAGACAGTCTTAATTTTATTCTCTACACAACTGAGTTCTATTTTAAACTTAAAATCTTTAACCTTATCAGATCTTCAAAATAATTGTTTAATTGAGATTTAAATACTTAATGATATAAAAGTGAATGTAATGAATAACATGTATCATCCATAGATGTAATCTCTAAAGACGATTTGGAATTTGAAAGAAAATTTGTAATTTATACATGACAAATGTATCACTGTTTCTAATACTAAGGTGCAATGAATGGAATATTGGTTTCTATGTAAAAAAAAAAAAAAAGGAATCCACAGATGTGGATGTCTTTCCTTTGTACAACAAAGCCTCATGTGTTTTAGTGGTAGAGTGTTAATCCAACTTGAGCGATTGTATTTATTTGATATCACTTCTTTTCTGTAGATAATAAAAAAAAAGATGTTCTCATATTTCTTCTACTCCTCTTTTTGAAGATAACAGTGATAGGGTTAAACCAGAGCATTTGTTTAACAAGTGAATTATTATGTTACAGGATGAAACACATGAAGACTTTGATTTCACAAAACCACCAAGGTAAGTAATCTGCTTGATCCTTTGTACAAAGACTACATATTTCTGTTAAAGTGTCGTCATATTCCCTTTTACTGTTAAATATAGAAGTGTTTTTTTTAATTAATTTTCTCAGTGCAATTGTTTTATTATGTTGTAACAGTAACTATCACCAGATATATTGTCATATTCCCTGTTAGTGTTAGATATGGAACTGTTCACCGAACATAATTAGTATAACACAGTTATTTGATCAAGTTGTAACAGTAACTATCAACAGACACATTGTCATATTCCCTGTTAGTGTTAGATATGGAACTGTTCACTGAACATAATAAGTATAACACAGTTATTTGATCAAGTTGTATCAGTAACTATCACACATATTGTCATATTTCCTGTTAGTGTTAGATATGGAACTGTTCACTGAACATAATGAGTATAACACAGTTATTTGATCAAGTTGTATCAGTAACTATCACACATATTGTCATATTTCCTGTTAGTGTTAGATATGGAACTGTTCACTGAACATAATGAGTATAGCACAGTTATCTGATTCTGTTGTATCAGTAACTATTACCAGACACATTAACATATTCCCTGTTAGTGTTAGATGTGGAACTGTTCACTGAACATAATGAGTATAACACAGTTATCTGATCAAGTTGCATAAGTAACTATCACCAGACACATTGTCATATTCCCTGTTAGTGTTAGATATGGAACTGTTCACTGAACATAATGAGTATAACACAGTTACTTGATCAAGTTGTATCAGTAACTATTACCAGACACATTAACATATTCCCTGTTAGTGTTAGATGTGGAACTGTTCACTGAACATAATGAGTATAACACAGTTATCTGATCAAGTTGCATAAGTAACTATCACCAGACACATTGTCATATTCCCTGTTAGTGTTAGATATGGAACTGTTCACTGAACATAATGAGTATAACACAGTTATTTGATCAGGTTGTATCAGTAACTATTACCAGACACATTAACATATTCCCTGTTAGTGTTAGATGTGGAACTGTTCACTGAACATAATGAGTATAACACAGTTATCTGATCAAGTTGTATAAGTAACTATCACCAGACACATTGTCATATTCCCCGTCAGTGTTAGATATGGAACTGTTCACTGAACATAATGAGTATAATACAGTTATTTGATCAAGTTGTGTAAGTAACTATCACCAGACACATTAACATATTCCCTGTTAGTGTTAGATGTGGAACTGTTCACTGAACATAATGAGTATAACACAGTTATCTGATCAAGTTGTATAAGTAACTATCACCAGACACATTGTCATATTCCCCGTCAGTGTTAGATATGGAACTGTTCACTGAACATAATGAGTATAATACAGTTATTTGATCAAGTTGTGTAAGTAACTATCACCAGACACATTGTCATATTCCCTGTTAGTGTTAGATATGGAACTGTTCACTGAACATAATGAGTATAACACAGTTATTTGATCAAGTTGTATCAGTAACTATTACCAGACACATTGACATATTCCCTGTTAGTGTTAGATATGGAACTGTTCACTGAACATAATGAGTATAGCACAGTTATCTGATTCTGTTGTATCAGTAACTATCACACATATTGTCATATTTCCTGTCAGTGTTAGATATGGAACTGTTCACTGAACATAATGAGTAAAACACAGTTATTTGATCAAGTTGTGTAAGTAACAATCACCAGACACATTGTCATATTCCCCGTTAGTGTTAGATATGGAACTGTTCACTGAACATAACGAGTATAACACAGTTATTTGATCAAGTTGTATCAGTAACTATCACCAGACACATTGACATATTCCCTGTTAGTGTTAGATATGGAACTGTTCACTGAACATAATGAGTATAATACAGTTATTTGATCAAGTTGTATCAGTAACTATCACCAGACACATTGTCATATTCCCCGTTAGTGTTAGATATGGAACTGTTCACTGAACATAACGAGTATAACACAGTTATTTGATCAAGTTGTATCGGTAACTATCACCAGACACATTGTCATATTCCCTGTTAGTGTTAGATATGGAACTGTTCACTGAACATAATGAGTATAATACAGTTATTTGATCAAGTTGTGTAAGTAACAATCACCAGACACATTGTCATATTTCCTGTTGGTGATAGAGATGGAACTTCACTGAACATAATGAGTAGAACAAAGTGATTTGTTCAGGTAGTATAAGTAACTATCACTGTGAGCCGAGAGATTCTGAAAAATAAAAGTAAATTACGTTAATACTTGGGAATACCTTGAAACCTGGCAACCCTTCTCTAGAGGTACATGTGACAAATAACAAGCCCAATTACTTGTAATGTTGCTTTGTCTTAAACTGCTTTAGAAGACAATTCTGTGTTAACACAATTTACAATGCCTTGTGACCTTAGACCTCATATCTGCTCTGTACTATTGTAACCTTGAAATGAATACTGTACAGTACACAACAAATAACTGCGACAATTTACTGAAATTCTCTCAACTTACACTTCAAAAGTGGCAGTTGTTCATGCAACTCGCCAATAGAGCTGAGAATTCGATTACAGTTTCTCTGGAAATGGACATTTTTTTATAGAAAATTGTCAGAATCTGGCAGTTAAGAGCTTTATGAGATGTCTAGTATTTCTTTGTTGAGGCCCAACTATTGTCCTTGTTTACCGGTTGTGCATTTCCTAGCAGTGGCATGAGGTAGCTATTCTCAAACATCCTTTGGAATGTGGCCACTGCCACAATAGTAAAATACACATTTACATTATTTTTCACTCGTTATTTCCTCATCCCTATGTTCTAGTAAAAACTGATAATTTATTTTTAAATTTTAGATTACAAGAAGCGGATGTTTCCTCAGACATGCCAGAATTATTCTGCATTGAAGACTTAGGAAACAGCACAGGTATCGATATGAGAACACATAGTCCTGAATGTACAAGTGCTACGAAATATGAAAATAAAAAGGGTGTTTTCTCAGAAAAATCTGCTCCTGGGAACATTGTCAGCATATCTGCATGTTTGAAACAAAATAATTGGCTTCAGCAGAGCAATGCAAATAAGGAAGATATCACAAAGGAGAGGTGCAAGTCAGTCTTGAGTAATGCATACAGAAAGGTATTCAAATGTGACAAATTTATGCACAAGGACATACAGCCACATGAGTGTAACATTTGTAAGAAGACTTTTACTGATTTGTTAACTTTAAAATACCACAAAATGATTCACAAGGACACACAACCACACAAGTGCAACATTTGTGAGAAGGTTTTTACTGATTTGTCAATTTTGAAAACACACAAAATGATTCACAAGAACACAAAACCACACAAATGCAACATTTGTGAGAAGGTTTTTACTGATTTTTCAATTTTAAAAACACACAAAATGATTCACAAGAACACAAAACCATATAAGTGCAACATTTGTGAGAAGGTTTTTACTGATTTGTCAATTTTGAAAACAGACAAAATGATTCACAAGAACACAAAAGCGCATAAGTGCAACATTTGTGAGAAGGTTTTTACTGATTTGTCAATTTTGAAAATACACAAAATGATTCACAAGAACACAAAACCACACAAGTGCAACATTTGTGAGAGGGTTTTTACTGATTTGTCAATTTTAAAAACATACAAAATGATTCACAACAACACAAAACCACACAAGTGCAACATTTGTGAGAAGCTTTTTACTAATTTGTCAATTTTGAAAACACACATTATGATTCACAAGAACACAAAACCACCCAAGTGTAATATTTGTAATAAGGCTTTTACTCGATTGCAAGATTTGAAACAACACAAATTGATTCATGAGGGCACAAAAGCACACAAATGTATAATTTGTGACAAAACTTTTAATCGATTGGAACATTTGAAAACACACAAATTGATTCATCAGGGTATAAAGTCTCACAAGTGTAACATTTGTAAGAAGGCTTTTACACAGTTCTCAACTTTAAAAGCACACTAACTGATTCACTTACGCACAAGTATAACATTTGTAATAAAGATTTCTCTTGGCTGCAAGATTTCAAGAATCACAAATTGATACATGAGAGGAAAAACCCACCCAAGTGTAATATTTGTAATAAGGCTTTTACTAGATTGCAAGATTTGAAACGACACAAATTGATTCATGAGGGCATAAAAGCACACAAATGTAATATTTGTGACTAAGCTTTTAATCGATTAGAACATTTGAAAACACACAAATTGATACACGAGATCAAGCAAGACAAGTGCAATATTTGTAGCAAGGCTTTTCCTAGGTTGCGACACTTGAAAAGACACAGCTTAACTCACAAGAACTTGAAACTGCACAACTAGTATTTGTAACAAAGCTTTTACAGATATTTCAAATTTGCAAACACATGCATGTTGCCTTGTCCTTGTTGTTGTTGTTAGCTAATGCTGGATTTCTGACAATGAAGTCATTAATCCCCTTGCTCTCCAATATTTTTCACTGATGGATCGGGTGTTAGAAATGACCGGGCATATTTGAAGGTGGTTTCGATCCATTTCCTCTTGCAGATCACATAGAGGACAGAGTGGTGGACAATATATCCCAATTCTGTTTAAATGTTTTGCCAGACAATCATGTCCTGTAATCAACCTGAAGGCTGCAACTGCTGTTTTTTGAGGATACTCAGGAATTACTGTTTGAATGTTTGGTAGTTCCCATCTTTTATTCTTTGATTTTTCATATTAATATTTTGCAATAAGTTTTTTGAATTCAGAGTTGACTTATCTTGTAGCTGCATAAAATGGTAGATTAACTATAGATTTTTGTACACCGCTGGTACACTTTTTTGCAAGAAAATCAGCTTTCTCATTACCACTCAGTCCACAGTGAGCTGGTATCCATTGGAAGACTAGGTGTCTTTGAAATGCTCTTAGATGGGTAAGGACTTTCCAACGTTCTATAATTGTTTGGTTTTTTGGTGACAACTTGGAAGTAATTGCTATAATTGCCACCCTGGAATCTGAGAGAATAACTGCTTGCTGAAAATGTGAAATTCTGTACAAAAGATTTTGTAGGGCCATTCGAATTGCTTCAATTTCTCCATCAAAGTTTGTAATTCCATAACTTAAAGATTTGTAATAGGAAAAGAGGTGACATGTGACTCCAGTACCTGCTCCATCTTGGTTTGATATCAATGATCCATCAGTATAAATATGGAGCCATTCGTGTTCTGGAAATCTAGTATGGATTGTCTCCAATGCCAATAATTTTAGAACACTAGTTGGAGTATGACTTTCCTTAACTTCTTCTGTCAGGTGTAAATAATATGTGATGTCTAATGCATGTGTTGGATTGACTTTAGATATGAAGTTTTCCTTTGAATTAGGAAGGTGTACATTCTTCTTGATGTCTTGAATTTTGTAAAGAAAGCTCTCTTGAGTCTTAAGTGTATATGTAAAATTTCTCTTGTGCCATGTATTGAATGGGAATCTGATCAACTTTTCCTGTTGAATAAGAGCCACTTTTTCTATTTCATATTCAATGGGGTATTGCTGGGTTAGGATTTCCATAGCTGCTATTGGTGTGGTTTTGATAGCACCTGTAATTAATCTCAGACTTTGGTTTTGAAAGATTAGATTTTTTTGTGTTTGCTGTTATAAGAACTTCACTGCAATAAGTAAATAATGGCTTTATATATACATTGTATGTTGTGTTAGGAGTTGCTCTGGAACATTCTCACTTCATTCCTGTTAGACGTTTTAACAGTGAAAGGCGCCTCTCTGCTCTTTGTATTACATTTTCTATTTGTTTGGTCCATGTAAGTTTGGTATCAAATGTAACTCCTTAATACTTTGCTTCCTGTGTTTCTGGTAATTGTTGACCCTCAAAATTTATTTTTATTTTTTATGGTTTCTTTCTTATTGAAAAGATTTGGTAGTTTTATTTTGTTGTATTAACAATCATTAAATTTTCTTTGGTCCAGCTTTGTAAGTTGGTTAAGGATTGTTGCATGGCTTTTTCTAGTTTTGTACTTTTGCCTTTTGGTTTTGAAGTCCACATTACTAAGTCATCAGCAAATAGTGCACACTTCACACCTGATTCTTATTTGTTGTGGCAGATCGTTAATAAATATATTAAAAAGTGTTGTGCTGAGCACTGCACCTTGTGGAGAGCCACGGTGTACTTGTTTGTATTTAGATATGATTCTTCCAAATCTGGTTGCAATAAAGGATTGTGTTAGGAAATGACATAGCCATGAAAACATTGGACCTTGTATCTTTATTTGTTTTACTTTCTTTAGTAGTTTTGTTCTGCATATAGAATCATATGCACTCTGGAAATCAATAAAAACTGATAAATTATCTTCTTTTCTATTGAGGGAGTCTTTGATTTCTTGACTGATAAGTAAGACTTGTTCATTTGTAGAGTGGAATTCTCTAAATCCAGCTTGACATGGGGAAATTAAATTTTGTGATTCTTAACCTGTTTGACAACATTCTTTCCATCACTTTTGCTATTATGCTAGTAAGAGCTACTGGTCTATAATTTTTTATTTCTGACGCTGTTTTGTTTTCCTTCAAGAGTGGGACAATTATTGCTTTTCGCCATTCAGCAGGTACAGTGGTTTTCCGGGCTAGATTGTAGAGTTTTAGTAGTTGTTGTTTTGCTGTTTTTCCAAGGTTTTTTATGAACTCTGGATGTATGTGATCTGGTCCAGGAGAGTTTTTGTTTTTTAGATTATTTATTGCAATGTTCAGTTCTTGCATATTAACATTTTGAAAAAAGATTTTGCACGGAGTGTTAGGATCACATTATCTTTCTTAAATTGTTTACGATCCTTTTTATTATTTCTTGTTACTTTATGTGAATTAGCATAATATTTATTCAATGTTTCGACTATGACTTCATCATTTACTAACACTTTATTGTTCTGTATGATAGGTGTGCTGCTGTTTTTTTTCCTGTCCTTGACATTTTTTATGAACTTACGAGCTTTGTTACCATCTGTCCTATAATCCATTTTTTCTAAGAAATTATTAAAGTGATTCTTTTTAGTGGTATTAATTTCTTTTTTTAGTGAGGCACATTTTTTCCGCCATATTTGTGTATCCCATATGTTTTCTGTTTGTTCAGCTATATTTCTAGCTATATTCCTTTGCTTTTTCAGTTCTTCTAACTGAGAGTTCCAAAACGGTTTGAAATGTTTAATACTTTCACGAGGAATATGTTTTTTTGCAGTTTCTAGGATGACTTTACAGAAATTTTAGTTCATATGATCTGGTTGGTCATGTAGCTGTGAGTTTGTTTGTTCTTTAAATTTATGTTCTAGTTCAGTATTATATTTATTCCAATCTGCTTTTTTGAAGTTTCAATATAGATTCATCAGACCTTGACTGTTATTTGTATTCTCTAGTTTTATATCAGCAATTACTGCTCTGTGACCAGAACTTGGATCTTCTATAACTTGTTTTTAAATTTTTGAAACAATATCTGTTGTAGATAACAAGAGGTCTGGGTTACTGCCTGCTCCAGACTAATATATGAAGGTTGTGGGATCTTCTTTACTATAAATCAGTTCAAAAGTTTTATCCAAAAATTCTTCCACTATCTTCCCTGTAGAATCCACTTCTTCATAACCCCATCTTTTGGAATGAGCATTCAAATCCCCAATTACGATTTCTTTATTTAATTGGTCAATAAATGAGAGATCTGGTTCATTTCTGGGAGGATTGTAAATACTGTATAAATGTAGATTTGTGTTGTTTTCCCAAAAATTTAGCTTTATTAATTCATTTTTATCTGTGTTATCCATTTCTTTAACAATTTCAAAGGAGGATTTAATATCCTTTTTGATTCCAACTAATATTCCACTACTTATCTGTCCATTTTTGGGTAGTAGGTGTAGTAGAAAACCAGTAAAATTGAAGTATTTAAGTTGGTTATTTGTTAGATTTGCTTCTTGTATGAAAAATATATCTATGTTATAGTCAAATACAATTTTATTCAGTTCTACTCTTTTTGTTTGTGTGAGACCACCTGGGTTCTATTGTAGAATTCTGATGTTAGATCTTCTATTAATATAATGTTTTGGTTCTCGAGAAGTAGTCCCCGCCCGGAGATCCGAATGGGGACTATTTTAACTCCGGAACATTTTACCTCCCGAGTAATATTTCATAAATATTGAAGGGACTTAGCAGTAAATGTAACTGCTTTTTAGAGAGCACCATATTTTTATGTTTTGGCGGTCACATCGCTCTCTCACAACCCCCAGGATGTCGTTGGTTTACGGGCCTAACCGACCTGACCGGGAGAGTTATCAAAATAAATTCACAGACCATATCCTCTGATTACCAACCAGAGGACGTATTACATGCCATGGCAGGTCAGCATGTTAGGGATTAAGGTTTTATAGAGAAAATAGAGAAATGGAGAGGTTGGAAAAATTAAAGACTCCCTAGCCCTCAGGAACCCTAATAGCATCGGGGTTGGAAGAGAACAAGAGATGACCAAGGTAAGGTCAGATAGAAAAGCTACAGTGAGGAGCAAAACACCAGTAAGTGGAAGTAATGTTCTGCTCAGCTTGGGTACCTTGTGGTCGCTATTCACATATCCCCTAGATGGAGACCCCTGAGTACATCTCCCACATATTGCTTGTGTTTTTTAAAACACCAGCAGTGAGTTTGTTGGTATAAATAAAAATAATAACCATCTAAAGGTTACTTTAACCCGGGACATAAAGTACTTACTAATGGGGACTATTTTAACTCCGGATCATTTTTCCTCTTGAGTAATATTTCATAAATATTGAAGAGACTTAGCAGTAAATGTAACTGCTTTTTAGAGAGCACCATATTTTTATGTTTTGGCGGTCACATTGCTCTCTCACAACCCCCAGAATGTCTGGAGGACCACAGCTGTCGTTGGTTTACGGGTCTCATCAACCTGACCGGGAGAATTATCAAAATAAATTCACTGACCATATGTTCTAATTACCAATCAGAGGATGTTAGGGGTTAAGGTTTTATAGAGAAATGGAGAGGTTGGAAAAATAAAGACTCCCTAGCCCTCAGGAAACCTAATAACATCGGGGTCGGAAGAGAACAAGAGATGACCAAGGTAAGGTCAGATAGAAAAGTTACAGTGAGGAGCAAAACATCAGTAAGTGGAAGTAATGTTCTGCTCAGCTTGGGCACCTTGTGGTTGCCATTCACATATCCCCTAGACGGAGACCCCTGAGTATTAATAATTAAGTTATATCAAAGTAAAGCAATTTCAGAATACTTATAATATAGAAACTATAACATAATTTTATGAGTAGATAAAAGCTCGAAACTGTGGAGGTAGAACTATTTAGGTCTCCCATCTTTAACATGCTTTCTAATGCAAGTCAGTGCAAACACTTTGTCAATGGCTCCAGGCCTCATGGTCATTTCTTCAATTTGGTATCAACTGTCCATATGCATTTACTGTTTACTTAGTGTAGAAATTGTCCAAATTTATCATAGTCTTTTTAATACCCTCAGTATTATCAGTTTTATTCCACTGATGAGGCAGTTAATGGAACGTTCTCCATTAGTTTTTAAATATTCCGAATACCTCTTTTCTTTTCTCCGAAACTCAAGAGTATTCTCATCCATATGTTTTATCTGAGCTGTAGCCGAATGTTCTATAAAAGCCCCTACACATCAAGTTAATTATATACTACCCATCTCTAACTCCCCACACTTGCAGGATCGTACAAAGATATGTAAGTTAAGGAAGGTATACTAAGGTACTAATATATAGCGATCTGTTTTAATATAAAGAATCGCTAGATTTCGTCAGTGAATTCTGGAACTGATTGGAGGTCGTTTATCTATACCTAGCCTTAGTAATATTAAGATTGGATTTAATTTTGGTGTTCATCTGAAGTACTCCACAAATTAATGTCATTGTCCGTCAGGTGTCTCATAACCAAAAGCTCATAGGCACCTGAAATATGATTAGCACACATGAGATGTGTCTCAGAGCATTGTCCACAACTTTGCTCATTATCAGCATTATCTGTTAATTCATCCTTAAATAAAGTATCCAGTGAACCATGTAGCTTTCCCAACCGCATTTCGGCCATTTTACTTAATGGCATGATGTTTTCAGTTCAGTTTTAGTTTTCAATTCAGTTTTCTAGGAAAGCATAACTGAAAACTGCACTGAAAGAATCTTAATTTTTCAGTTTTATTACTAGTTCAGTTCAGTTTTCACATTGGAGGAAAGTAAGACTTTAGGCCTTCTACATTTCATA
Organism: Tenodera sinensis; assembly: GCA_030765045.1. NCBI lineage: Eukaryota > Metazoa > Arthropoda > Insecta > Mantodea > Mantidae > Tenodera > Tenodera sinensis. The sequence continues at coordinate 65,570,197 of CM060974.1, read as the reverse complement.
GCATAAGTTGTAATATGTAAGTCGGCTGCATGACTATAGCTTCACAGGGGCAAAAAAAATTAATATTGCTTCACGACACTATCAGGTCATTCCACTGGGGAGTTAATCTTTGACAGCTGTTGTAGAAGTATATAAATTTAAATATCAGTAATTATTATTTATTTATGCCAACAAACTTACTGTTTGTGTTTTTAAACACACAAGCCATGTGTGGGCAAAGTTTGAGAGGTAGAATTGGAACTTAAAAATTCATTGCCACAACTGGGATTTGAACCACAGACCTTCCGTTACCAAGCGGCTGCTCTAACCGTTGAGCTTTTGTGACATACTGCCAGAATGGCATTAAATTCTCAAATCAGTAAGCGGAAGGTCTGCTCCATCTCGGTTTGATATCAATGATCCATCAGTATAAATATGGAGCCATTCATGTTCTGGAAATCTATATAGCGTTCCACTCTTAGAAGATAGTGTGGAGTTAAATGGGACATCTCTGTCTCTATCTACACATACAAATTGCCATTAGCCGCGTCCTTTTCTACCCACGCAGTGTTGCCTGATTCCTAATAGCATGGTATAAATATTCATTTGTTATAAATTTCAGGTTTGAACACATTATCCTATGCAGAACGTTTTTCTCTATCAGGTTATATCCTTTTTAGAGTCATTATTCATTTCTATAGGCCCAAATTTCTTCAGAAAACGTTTTTTTCAATAGAAGTCCGATATTTCCTGTTTCTATACTCATCACGCACTAACTAACAAACCAACTGCTAGAATGCATCTATATTTTTTTCTTAGGTAGAGTGTACCATAGTGCTACTACCTGCCCACTTTGAATTCTCTATGTTTACCCAGTTAAGTGTTATAATTTTTAAACTGAAAGGTTTTCGGAAAATTTTATATCTGTGCACTGTAAAAGTTACGCAGTGTGAAACTTTTTTGTTATTGAGTTTACATCAGGGAACTAGCGAGAACAAATGTTGAGGAAGGTTGGAGAAAGTTTTTAAAATAAACCAAAAGGCAGTAACCTCTTTCTTTTATCCAGTAAGGCAAACAAAAGGTATTCATCTATTCAGCGTCAGGCCTGACACAGAAGATAGTATAAGGAGCAGCACTAACATTAGTTCGAAAGAAGCCGTGTGTGTAACTGTGAGCTGTTATTGCGTTATTTCTTTAATATTTTTGTAAATATTTGTGCTTATGGAGGGGGAAGCTAGGAAGAGACAATATGTTGGTAAATTAAGAAGTAAGGAACGCCAAATAATTATGAATGTGTTATATTATTTTTGAAGCAAAATGCGTGTAAGGCAGTAAAAGAAATAGCTAAGGCTATCGGGTGTTCAGAAGCAGTAGTGTGTATGATTAAAAAGGAACTAATGAAAGGACCTCTAAGAACGCCATCGAAAAAGAAAGCAAAAAGGGCGGGACTACACAAAACGATAGGTTAACGCAATATGATTGAATAGTGCAAGGTGGAGTGCGGCGAATTGTTCATTCTTTACAGTTTGCAAATATTCCACCCATGCTGAATATAATTTTGTCACGATTCAACAGTGATGAGACCGTACCAAATTTCTCAAGGGCCACTCTTAGTCGGTTCTTACATGATTTGGGGTTGGAATATGAAAGAAGGGGTAACAAGTGCATATTAATAGAAAGAGACCATATCGATATCATCAGATGGCGACATAAATATCTAAAAGACGTAAAAAGTTTAGGGACCAGGGGAAATCCGTTGTTTATACAGACGAGTCATTTGTAAATTTAGGTCATACAGTAACAAAGGCATGCAGGGATACCAAAGTTAAAAGTGCCCATCTCGTCAAGCAGCAATTGAAGGACTAAGTGCAGGACTCCGGCCACCTCAAGTCGCTCGCGGAGAAAGATTCGCAACTAGTACATGTTGCAACACTGCGCTCCATTTAACGTGTACTGTCTTCTAAGGGTGAAACGCGCTTTAGTATGGATTGTCTCTAATGCCAATAATTTGAGATTACTAGTTGGAGTATCACTTTTCTTAACTTCTTCTGTCAGGTGTAAATAATATGTGATGTCTAATGTTTGTGTCAGATTGGCTTTAGATATGAAGTTTTCCTTTGAATTAGGAAGGAATATATATTCTTCTTGATGTCTTGAATTTTGGAAAGAAAGCTCTCCTGTGTCTTTAGTGTATGTGTAAAATTTCTCTTGTGCCATGTATTGAATGGCAGTCTGATCAACTTTTCGTGTTGAGTAAGAGCTGCTTTTTCTATTTCATATCCAATGGGGTATTGGTTGGTTAGTATTTCCATAGCTGTTATTGGTGTGGTTTTGATAGCACCTGTAATTAGTCTCAGACTTTGGTTTTGAAAGATTTGAATTGTTTTTTTTTTTGTTTTTTTTGTTTTTTTTGTATTTGCTATTTTAAGAACTTCACTGCAGTAAGTAAGTAATGGCTTTACATATACATTGTATGTTGGGCTAAGAGTTGCTCTGGAACATCCCCACTTCATTCCTATTAGACGTTTCAACAGTACAGAAGTAGAATGGTCGAAAGTGGCTGTGGCAGAACAGTTGACTCTGTGCCACCACATAATAGCTATTGTCCCCGCATGCTCTATTGTGCAGTTGGGTATTTAGGGCAGGTAAGCACCTCTGGCTTGTTATTGCCTATAAATCAGCATCACCAAATTGTAACATACAAGAAGTTATGACAATTTCATTTTTCATTGCCCTCCTGTCTGTTACAACCAAGTTATATATAGAAAACATCTCTCGTCAGCATTTGATACTGGTTTTTTCTAAAAAGGTACAAAATTCCAAATTGCAAGATGTCTGGCATTTATGAAGTTGACTGCCTAGACTGCAATAAGATCTGCATTGGTAAGAAAATATGTCATTTGGAAACCAGAAAAAAAGAACGTTTTAGAAATATTAAATATAAACAGTTGGAGAAATCAGCCGTGGCAGATGATTTTTGGTCACTTAATCATGAAATAAATCCCGGATTAAATTATTAAGGCAATTAAACGGAGCCACTGAATTGATGGTTCGGGAAATATATTCATTATGAAAAATGAGGACTGTGTTATTAATTTTGAAATACCTTCTACTAATTCTGTTACTAAATTCGTATTGAGAGCAGAAAAGTTAACACTTATAAACCCTTTGATCTTAAGACCTTAAAAGAGACCTTAAAAAATGAACATGAGTCGGCTATAAAGTTAGCTGAAACCAACATAGATCCTGAAAGTATTCTCAACTGGAAAATCAAAGCTGCAAAATTCAAACGGGAAATTCTCTGTGCTAAAAGGAAATCATTGTAAAGTTTTGGGTACTGTTGATTATAGAAAAGCTAAAGTCATATATATTAGTTCATATCAATACAATATAAAGATGATAAGGCTCCTAAACATCCTAATATATATAGAGATATAGAATTAACAGATAATCAAAAAATTGCCAATGCATTTAATTCAAATTTTACATCAGTTAAAATTCCAAAAATGTATAAAAAATTGGAGAAGAACGTAAAGAAGGAAATAAATGAAAATAAAAAAAGTAAACCTTATCGTTTAGCTTCAACAGATGAAATATTCTACTGTGAATTTACAGCTTCTGAACTGGATACAGGAATCTTTAAAACACCTATTAATAAAGCTCCAGGACCAGATGAAATTCATCCAGAATTCATAAAACATTTAGGCAAAAAAGCTAAAGCTGCATTACTCAAATTCTACAACCATGTATGGAAATCTTAGGTTCCATCCAATTGGAAAAAAGCTATAACTATCCCAAGACTCAAACCAGGTAAACCACCAGATGATATAAATAACTATAGACCTGTATCATTAACCAGTGTACTAACAAAAATTGTCGAAAGAATGATTTCAGCCAGATTTAATTGGCATCTTAAACACTACAATCTTCTATCACCCTTCCAAGCTCACTTTAATCATACAACCAGTGAACAAGTAATTAAAGTCAGAGGGATTTAATGGAAAAGAAGATACCTTAGCTCTGTTCGTCGATCTTAAATCTGCTTATGATACTATATGGAGATGTAATCTTATCAGGAAGCGACAACAGATGGGAGTTAAAGATAATATGATTCACTGGATATCAGAATTCGTCTCAGAAAGACATTGTGCAACTTCTTATGGTTCAACATTATTCAGATTAACAAAAAAACCTCAACTGGGTTTACCTCAGGGTGCAGTGCTTAGCACCACTCTGTTCAATATCTATATAAATAAACTGCCCAACAACTTCAACAAACAGGCATCAACACGGCAATGTGTGCAGATGAGTTAGAAATTTGGAAATCACTGAAATCAGACAAACTTGAAACTCTAAACACAAATGTTAAAAATTCTCTAAATACACTTAAACAATGGTGTTCTAAAAATCTCTTGAAAGTAAACACTGCAAAAAGAAAATTTCAGCTTTTTCCTAAAAAAACCAATATTACCTTAAGATATGAAAATACAAAATTAAACAGAACAGAAAATGCTGAGTATCTTGGTGTACTGTTTGACAAGGGGTTGACCTGGAAAAAACACAGAAAAAATTAAAGACAAAGCAATCAATCGTTTTAACATATTAAAAAGACTTGCACTAACTAAATGGGGTTCAAGATCTACATTAAGTGCTACATATAATGCATACATAAAGCCTGTTCTTAAATATTGTAGAGATGTACTGATAACATCACCTTCAACCTTTGCTATACTTGAGTGCACACAAAATCTAGGTCTTAAGTTACTGGTGCTATTAAAACTACTATAATGACCTTACAAGCATTTATATGTAATAGACCCATAATGACAGATTTAGAAATGAAAGCACTTTTAACATATGGAAAACTTTTGAGACTTCCAGAGAATAATAAATGGCTAAAACAACGCACATCTACCTTCAACTTTATTTTATTTATTATTTTATTTATTTAGCGTCCTCCAACATTGTGTCATATCGGACGAATGAATGAAATGAAATGGGTGAAATGATGCTCAAATGAGCCCGAGGTCCATGGAGCTTTAAGTTACCCGACATTCGTCTTCTCAGGGTAGGGAAAACCTCGGAAAAAACCTTACCCGGATAACTTACCCTAAGCGAGATTCGAACTCGCGACCTCTTGAACGTGAGGCAGACACGCTAACCATCACGCTACCGAGGCGGGCACCTTCAACTTGAATACTCAGTCAGGCTTCATACAGAAAGTTGAACTACTAAGAAAGTCTTACAAACTGAGAAATGAACAGATCACCCATGTGTAATAGAAGCTCTCATGCCGTTTAACAACCCAGTGAATATAATTGAATTGAATTAGGATGTTACATGATTTAATTGCAGATTTTAAAAAGAAAGAAAATTCATCTATAGAAGCTAAAACATGTGCCCTTGAAAACATATATGTAAGATACCCAGCTGATGAATGGACTCACATCTACATTTACTATAATGTTTCAAATTAATAATCCCATATAACTTCTAATTGAATCCCATAACTGAACATCCAAATAGTTCCAACTCTTTTTCAGTGTCATTCTCTCATCATGTGCATATAAAAATATCCATCCATATCCTTTTAATTTGGTAGTTTTTATCCCTGTGTATAGCGGTTTCTGATAATGTTATTTTTGTATTTCAGTTTATGCAAGCAAGGTGTTTACAGTTACACATTAGATTTATTCTCCACTGAAGACATAGGAAATGTCATTAGCTGCAATATGAACAAGGATAGTCCTGAATGTGTAAGTGACAGAAAACGTCAAGATCAGAAATGTGTAGCTACTGATATATCTTCAACAGAAACAGGTAATTGCTCAGACAAATTTAATGAAGACACAATTGTCAGCATGGCTTCCTCTTTGGTACAAAGTAAGTTGCTTCAGCAGGCCAACATAGATAAACAGGATATCAGTAATGAGAGCCGCAAATCAATCTCAAGTTGTGAATACAGAAAGTCATACAAATGTGACGTGCAATATTCGTCCCATTTACAAACCTGCAGATTGGTTCTGGACAGTGAGAAAGTAAATGAGTGTAACATTTCAAACAAGCGTTTCAATGAGCTGTGGTCTGTGAAAACTCAGAAATTGGTTGAGGAGGGGAAAAAAGCCCACAAGTGTAATGTTTGTAACAAGGATTTTACTAAGTTATCAGGTTTGATAAACCACAAAGTGATTCATGAAGGAATAAAGCCACATCAGTGTAACATTTGTAACAAGCATTTTACTCAGTTATCAAGTTTGAAAAGCCAAAATTTGATTCATGAAGGCATACAGCTGCACAAGTGTGACATTTGTAACAAGGAATTTACTCATTTATCAAATTTGAAAAACCACAAATTGATTCATGAAGGAATAAAGCCACATCAATGTAACATTTGTAACGAGGATTTTACTCGGTTACCAGATTAAAAAATACACAAATTGATTCACGAAGGCATAAAGCTGCACAAGTGTAACATTTGTAACAAAGATTTTACTCTGTTATCAGCTTTAAAAAGACACAAATTGATTCATGAAGGTATAAAGCCACATCAATGAAACATTTGTAACAAGGATTTTACTCATTTATGAAGTTTGAAATACCACAAATTGATTCATGAAGGCATAAAGCTGCACAAGTGTAAAATTGCAACAAAGATTTTACTCTGTTATCCAGTTTAAAAATACACAAATTGATTCATGAAGGTATAAAGCCACATCAATGTGACATTTGTAACAAGGATCTTACTCAGTTATCACATTTAAAAAGACACAAATTGATTCATGAAGGCATAAAGCCATATCGGTGTAACATTTGTAACAAGGATTTTATACAGTTATCACATTTGAAAAACCACAAATTGATTCATGAAGGTATAAAGCCACATCAATGTAACATTTATAACAAGGATTTTATTCAGTTAGCACATTTAAAAAGACACAAATTGATTCATGAAGGCATAAAGCTGAACAAGTGTGACATTTGTAACAAGGATTTTACTAAGTTATCACATTTGAAAAGACACAAATTGATTCATGATGGCATTAAACCACACAAGTAAGACCTTATTCAAGTTGTTCTCAGGCTTTGAGCCAGGTGTAGTGATAAAGAGTCATCAGCATTTCGGAAGTGTACATCTCTCCCGTCATCAGGGTGATGAACCATCATCCACTCGCCTCGATAACTTGATGGTTACCGTGTCTGCCTCACGTTCAAGAGGTCGTGAGTTCGAATCTCGCTTAGGGTAAGTTATCCGGGGAAGGTTTTCTTCCGGGGCTTTCCCTACCCTGAGAAGAGGAATGTCGGATAACTTAATCTGTTTCGTAATGTGCATGGTTCTAGGAGTCTGTCAGCCACAATTCCCTCCCAAATATTGATACTAAAGTGATTCAAATGCCTCAACTACATGACTGATCCACCAAATGCAACTCACACTCAACATGGGTAAAATGACTCATGTATCAATAGGTATTTATTCCCAGATATAAAGCTATGCATACATTTATTCTAGTTTTGACTAATCCAAGCTCCTGTTGCAATATCACACACTTTCTTTTACACACCTGGTATATTGTGTAGAAAAATAACAATATCTTTTAAAAATAGGCGGCATATCGTTTATACTTTTTCTAAAGATCTTTTGACGAGCCTAGAGTTATAAACATAGGCGAATTTGAAAGGTTATTCGCTTGTCAACAACACACTATTGTATCATTATACGATACTTTTGACGACTGAAGCAAAATTTGTTCCTAAAATTGCTGTTTTGGTTTAAGTGTTGGCCAAAATTGTTGTGACTCTTTGGATGATCTGCCCCTTTCCCATGAAAATCATGGTTTTCAGAAATGTGGCTGCCACTATCCTGAGTTTTTCTAACCATACTACCATTTCCCATGGCACCAAAATGGCTGGTTTGTAGTTGTCGATCAATGTTGCAGGTGAATGTTTGTTTAGATTAGTACTACCTTCTGATGAATAATTGAGACAATTTTGGATTCTCCTACTACTAGACTCGCTTGGGTTATACTTTTCATTCGTCTCAAACTCAGGATTGTACCTACCAGTTTGCTTTATGATTGTCATGACCCAATCGTTAGTACCGGCTTTCCCTTCGTATATATCCACGGTAAATCTCAGATAATTCACTTGACTATCAAGACTATGACTTCCATTATAATTAGCATTGTTCCCGCCAAAAGGTTGGCTTCCTGGTTTCTACAACTCCTTGGAATGCTGCCCTGATACATATTCCTTGCATTCGTTAAGCTACTGTTTGTCTCATTCCTACTGTTCAGATACTGTGTCCCATACCTTTAAGCATTTGATCTCTGGTGTCACACAGTGCACATGATTTTACATTTGATTTTCACTTGGCAAGCTTCTTGCATCAGAATTTTGTGTGTTGTCACTGTGCTGAAAACCTAGGTATGGTTACCTCATTTATGTTATTCGTTTTGAACTCAGTGAGGAGATCAATCATGTCTGCAAAACCTATAGGCTTAGCTACAATCAAATGGTTTCTTATATTCGGCAGGTAATATCTAATAAGAGTGCTGATTATTTTATTTTCAATTAGTTAAGGGTTCACGAGTTTACTCTTGTTAGCTAATTTAAGGAAGTACTCGGTCATAGTAATTAATGTCTTGCTTGGGTTCAAACCTTCTAGTAGTAAGTTTGACTTTTACCCTGTTCTGCTTTCCTGGGCCCCAGAATCTCCCTATGAATAGACTCCAAAAAGTACTGTACATCTCGTGGGTAGCTAACCTTAACCTCAACCCCTCGAAGAGCGTTTTTCTTCAGATATTCCTTAACTATTATCATTATTAATTCATTTGGGATCCACTTTATTTTGAAATAATCCACCAGCTCTCTAGAAAAACTTTTGGCTTATTGCTCATTGTTTCAATATTTGGGCAGGAGTGAGATTACCAAGTAGCTGGCTGGTGTAATATGCATGACCATTAGCATGATCTTGACCTTGTGTGTGCAGGGGGGCATACTTCGTGTACACAAATTTTGATTTGTTTGTAAACCTGCATACAAAATATCACTAATATCTCCAACATCATCTTTGGTTACACTGCTGTAAGTCTCTGGCAGGTTATTTTTCACAATGTTGCCTTTATTTGGGCATAAATTATTTACTTGGTGAGCCTCTAATGCAATCACAAACTGATTCAGCTTTCTCAGATTTTCTCTGACATTTTCTATACGGTCTTGTAACTTCATTTGAATGTTTATTTCTTCACTGAATTTATTAACTTCATCCTGTTGTAATGGCATATCAAAACTCATAACCTTAATGATATCATTCACACTACTTCTCTCTTCAGTAAACTTGCTTTGTAATATTTTGTTTACCTCACTAACTTACTCTACTTCAGTATCGCCACTACCATTCCTTGCCTTAATCTAGTTCCTATTTGTTCCATGCATTCCCCTGTTTTACCAGCTCCTCAAATTGTCGCTTATTAAATTCATCTCATTCTTTTGTTACCACTAACCTTACTCTTTTTATTGAATTTTCTTGTCCTAATTTGATTCTATTACTAAATTCTCTATCCTGCTTTCATTTTGTTCTATTTTCTGGACCAGATTATTAGCTAATGGTTCCAAATCTTCCCTGCATTCTTTCTTTCCCAACTCTACCTCCTGTTTCAAAATACATATATCAGTTTCCATCTTTCCCAGCTCCTGTCTTAATTGTCCTACACTATTCTCAATTTTTCCTGTCTCTTGTTTTAATTCTCGTATGTTATACTCAATTTTTCCTAACTCTTGTTTTAATTCTCCTGTCTCCTGTTTTAAACTACTTGTATTCTTATCTATGTTGCTTTCACTCTTTTGTATATCTTGACTCAAAATATTTTAATTTATTTCTATTCATTGCATAATTTTTTTCTAACATAGATTCATCATTTTTATTTTCCACACTTATCCTAACTTCTTTCTATCTTTCCTCACTCATTCCATGTTCTCTCTAATATTTTCCATTTTTCCTACTACTGTCTTATTTCTTAGCAGAATGAACTTCAAAGAAAATGTTTACTAAAATCTTACTTTTTTAAAATTTTTCTTCATTCATGTTTCTCATTGGGTATATCCACATTTTCTTTCTTCTTACTATATCACTGTCCAAACTTATAAGAAGCACTTTAATTTTAATTATCATCACTTAAAACATTTTAATGAAGGATTATATTTTAATTTTGATACTTTTTACTTTACAGTATATATATATATATATATATATATATATATATATATATATATATATATATATATATAACTAATATGTGCTCCATAAATCACTGTCCATTTTATTTTCTTGTTGTTGATAAAACAAGTGAAGTCAGCCTGTGTTACCTATGTTTTACTGGTTATAATGAGTTGAGACGGCTTTGGCAAGAAGCTGTTTCAAAGTGCACAAAGCCAAAATTAATAGTCATCAGAGAGACCAACACACTCTCCAGAGTTAAAGAAGAAAATAAGATGTTCCAAAAATTCACATTGCACTCCATGGCTTTCAATATTCAAAAAAATGTTTGAATAACATAAAATCATCCTATTACCAAAGAAGAACCATTACATAAAAAGCTACTAAACTCAAAAGTAAGAGATGAAATTGGACCAGTTAACAAATCAGGAATATAGGTACTAGTTTGTATGCAAGATCCGTAACAAAATTTACACAGAAAAAAATCTGATGTGTTGCACTCGCATGACTTTCTCTCCTCTTATACTAACCTTTCTTACAAACTCTTATTCCTAAGTCTTCTTTGTGTTAGTTGAGTCAAACATTTGTACAATTCATCGTATTGTTTATTTTCTTGTAGGTGGGAGGGGAATATGAGAATAGAGTAGGCTTTGAGCGATAGTCAAATCTTCTAAAGCCTTGAGATTCCGTTCTCTTTGCATGGTTATCGTATAAAAAATGAACAATGATGTTGCATTTGATGAATCAGTTTTCCAAACTGACGCAAATAACAAGGAATATCTCCGTAATGGTTCACTCTACACTAAAATTTATTGGGACATAAATTGCTTGTTTTAGCGAGATCTACATTTTTTGTACAGTTTGGTCTATCTCTTATGGTTCAGGAATTATTCGAAAGTCATCCAGAGTAAACAGGACTAAATCAGCTATAGCCAGAAAGTTCAAAATATACATTTCATTTGTCATAAAAATAACTTAAGCGTGTCATTTTAATCAAAATCGTTAGCCATTTTCAAGAAAAACAATGTTTTTGAAAAATTTTCCATGTAAAGAGTAGTTGAGGGTCGGGCTATTTTCCTCAAAATCCTTGTGTCACATCCTTGAAAACCATTTAAGTTAAATACCAACTTTGATTTTTAACCAACTTTTCGTTTTTTAGTTATGCTGTCCAAAAACTGACAGACACACGGACACACAGACTGACACACACGCACACACACGGACCAAAAATGCTCTTTTCTGGATACAGGGGGACTCAAAACATATATTTCCGGTGAAATCTCGACATCGAATTTTCGGGTGGAATACAATACTTCCTCTTCTTACCAGCAGAGAAAGTAAAAAGGTATTCACATTGGAAAAATAAGGCACTCAGAATAGTGGACAGAGTGGATAAGCAGTATTTGTGTAGACAAATTTTCAAAAAACGTAACATATTAACTGTTCCCTGCATATAATTATGAAAGCATAAAAAACATTATATTGGACAAAGAGGAGCAAAAAATAACAATGTTCATAAGTATGGATTAGGATTATGGATTTTTTTTTCAATGCTAGGAGTGAAATATCTCGGCTTTTCTAAGGACTTATTGAATGCCCCTCATATCATTCATTTTGGAAGAAAGATAAACTTTTGAAAAAGAAAACAGTGAATAATAGCCATGGATGAGTATAACTGGATCTCATGGTCTTATTGAAGCTTATTATGGTTCCACGATAATAACAAGTATTTTCTCCTTGAGCATAAGTTGTGACAAGCCCTAGGCAGTTTTTATGGCTGTCTCTACTGCTGAAATATTTCATCAAGATGGGTTAGATGCCTCCTAAGTGATGATTAGAAAAATTAGAAAAAAATTTACTTAACATTTCTACATTCCATATCCACTCCTGACTTATCCATCTATGTTAAGCATATGTTTGAGTCACTGAAATATTGATTAAGAGATCAGCATTTTTAGGCTGATGCCATAATAGAGAAATTTATATGCCCATGGTTACTGACACTTGTTTCTCCTCTTGGTAGAATGATAAAAATCCCTTTTCTCACAAAAATGTATTTCTGTATAGATAGATAGATACTGTTTATAGCCAAAAACTATTACACTATAGCAACGTCATAATTTAATTACCATTCTAGGCTATAAAAATCATGCACAGAATACAGTGGATTGACCATCAATGTATGGCGTAAAGTCCTTTTAAAATTTGAGATAGGGAGATCCCTTATCCTTTCGGGTAAAATATTGTATAGTTTATTAGAGACAACTATAAAACTGTTCTGAATTTTCGTAAGTTTAAATTTCTTGATGTATAAATTCAGACGATTTCGTGTCGTGTAATTGTGAATGTTCGAGCAAACTGTAAAAGTGGTAAAATTTTCTTTAACATACACGAGGCAGGTGAGCACATACAATGATGGCAGGGTTAAAATACCTAAATCAATAAAAAGTGGTTTACAATGCTCTTTTGGATGAACTCCACAGATTAATCTAACAGCCTTTTTTTGTTGTACAAAGATCTTCGTAGCCAGGGAGTGATTCCCCCAGAAAAGTAAACCGTAGTTAGCATGCGAATAAATGTGAGCATAGTACACTTTCATGAGAACATCTTTACTTACACTGTGACTTAAAATTCTTAGCATGAAAGTTCCTGTTGTTATTTTTTTAAAGATATGACTAATGTGCGTTGACCATCCTAGGTCAGAGTCAATATAAATGCCTAAAAACCTTATGGAGCTTCCGAGACATCTGGTATTACATTTATATTGAATGTGAGTAGTTTTTCTAGTGTTTATGCTCAAATTATTGGCATTGCACCAATTATTAACTACTAGTGTTACCGTGTGTAATATAGGTCTTAATATGTGTTCAGCTTTGTCATAAAAGGTAATTGCTAGATCATCTGCGTAAAGATAAGGAGTAAAATTATCATCCCTAATTGAAACGGGAAGATCATTAATATAAATAATAAAAAATACAGGTCCCAAAATTGATCCTTGAGGAACTCCATAATTCACAGGTTTGAACTGAGATAAAATTCCATTAAAATAAGTTGCCTGAGTCCTGTTGCTAAAATAAGATCTTAAAAATTGAATGCTATGATTATGAAAACCATAAAAAGTCAGTTTCTCTAAAAGAATATTTGGTGAGACAGTGTCAAAGGCTCTCGAGAGATCAAAAAGCCTAGTTGATACAATGTTACCGTTATTAATATTTTCATAGCACTGTTTCAGAAAGCTGGTGACAGCCTTTATTGTACTCATGCCATGTCTGAAGCCGAATTGGTTTTTATTAAACAACTGATTGGTTTCAAAATAAGTCACAATTTGCTTGCATAATAATGCTTCAAACACCTTTCCAATTATTGGAATTATACTAATAGGTCTATAGTTCTCATAACAGGTTTTATCTCCTTTCTTAAATACTGCTATTATTTTGGAAAATTTAAAAGCATCCGGAAAATGACCAGCTTTGAGGCAACTATTAAAAACATAAGTTAATGGTTCACATATATATGGAGCAGCTAATTTAAGAATTTTAGAATTAATTCCATAGACATCCACGCATGTACTATTATTCAGATTCATAATACCAGAGTAAACATCCTCAACACTAAGTTCTAAAAAATCAAAATTACACTTAGGCTTAGGCAACTTATTTAGAAAGGACATTGATTCGTTAGTAATGGGTATGCTATTCACAATGTCATTGACCTTATCAATAAAGAAAGAATTAAATCCCTCACAATTTAGATTAGGTGGGAATAAATCAGACTTAGAGTTAGAATTTAAATGTTCAGATATTACAAACCAGGAGGATTTTGATATATTATTAGAGTTCTTAATGAATGCAGAATGGTAATTCACTTTAGTCAACTTTAAGGTATGTTGATATTTCTTTTTTAATTCAATATATCTGCTTTTGTATTCATACATACCAAAATAAACATAAAGATCATAAAACATCATACATTTGTCCTTTAAAATTCGGAGTTCATCGTTGTACCACTTTTTATTGTTACATTTGTAATTCGGTTTGGGTCTAAAAGTTATACATGGAAAGGCATTATTAACAGCCTCATAAAAGCTATTTAAGAAATATGTAAAAATATTGGCATGATTAATTATACTATACAGATAAATCCAGTTAGTATTCATGAGTAAATACACAAAATATGTCATATTACAATTATTGATATTTCTTATCGTTTTTAATTTCCCTTGAAAATTATTGTCATCATAATCAATATTAGCTGAAATAAGTATTGGATCGTGGTCAGAGAATATGGAAGGAACAACTTCCGCAGCACATTTGTCGGGGTGTATGGAGGTAAAGACATTATCCAAACAGGTACCTGATGCAGGTCGGGTAGTTTTTGTTATCAGATGACGTAATCCAAAACATTCAAACACGTTAATTATATCAGTTAAATCATTACTTTTGATGTTAAAATTGACGTTAAAATCACCACTGATAACAATATTAATATTCATTTTTCGACTAAATACTAACTGAAATAAATCATTAAAACGAGTTAAAAAGTCATTAAAACAGGTTCTTAACTTGCTTGGTGTTCTATAAAAGGTAACACACAGAAGACTAATACTTTTAATAAAGACGCAACAGGCTTCAAAATTGTCTTGAACAACTAGGTTAGCTATGTCCATAAATTGGCTGGATTCATGCTCATGTTTTACAAATATTGCAGAGCCGCCATGTTTACCACTTGGTCTGCAGAAATAACTTGCCAAGTAGTAACCAGGAATTTTTAACAAAAACAGTTCTTGGTCACAAAGCCAATGTTCAGCGATACAAATAATATCAACATCGTAAGCATTAACAATGTCAATTAGACCGTCTATTTTGTTCAATTTGCTCTGTATATTCCAACAGAATATTTTAAAATTTAATTTATTTTTATTCTTCAGGTTCTTAAGTTTTATTTCATCAAAATTTACGTTGACCCTTTTTCTTTGACAGCCTTGTACTTTAAAGAATTCCTTGGAAAGTAAAATTTACTGATAAAAGAACCACTAGGCCAGAATTCAGGCGTATAAACTACCTCAAATGATGCCGAGGGCACACCAATTTTGAATGAACTGTAACTTGGATACTTAGATTTCAATTTTTCTACAACATAGTTGCCCTGTTTACGTTCATTAAGGTATTCAAGGACATGAGAACTTTCAATCTCTGGGTCGAGTCGCGAAACAAACAGGAAATGCAACTTTTCAGCTACGGCAAGTTTGCCCTTGGTAGCATTACCTGTAAGAAATTCTTTCTTTTGTATGGGCTTCGTATTGGCTTTAAATTGAATTCTAGGTTTCAACTTACTTTTATAGGATACATGCTTCCAGTCTTCTTCAGGTTGATTACCTTGTTTAACACTATCACTAAATTGTACTGCACCTTCATCACCTGATTTAGATTTCGTCTTACACTGAGCACTATCTTCCCTGTTGTCTTCTGAGCTGACTGTGCCGACGGTAACATCATCACTGTAAGTTACACCACACACCGTCGCTTCACGAGGTTCTTGTAGTTCCGCCGTTAAATGTTCCATATTTACCTGTGGAGTGATCGAGTCTCTCTGTTTAGTTGACATCTCCGTACGCTGATTGTCGCAGTCCAAGGTATGTAATAACTTGATTTGAAGTTTTAGGGTGTCTATGTGATCCTTCTGTTGATTTATTATCAAGTCTTTTTGTTTAATAATATACTTTAAATAAACCAATTCAGTTTTATAGTCCTTATTATCCACAGATGGGTCCTCAATAGCACTAAGATCCAAATTTCCTGTATTGTCACAGCAATTTATAAGTCTCTCGTTTTCATTTATAATATGTATAGATTTTAACAAAGCTACACAACTGCTGTGGGAAATAGTTCCACAATTTACACATTTTAAACCACTCTGGGCAATCTTAGAACACCGCTTACAAGGCTTAATATCGTCCGCTTTGTCTTCCCCCATTAGAAAGGAAGTAAACAGTAGAGTTACCTGCTGGCCTTAGAAGGGAACCTTATGTAAACAAAAGCATGTGGCCAGTTATGTGCACCAATCATAGATTACAACAATGTCCATATTGAACTATGGAAATTCATTTTATTTTATATTATTTAAGGCTTTATTTTGTTACAAAGTATTTTCATAACATTAAATTTTAGTTGACACTGCATTAAAAACATATATATGTAATTAGTAAAAATTTAATGGATGGAGATATGCATGTGCCCATTTTCTATTACTAATAGATAGCTGGTCAGTCTTTGCCAATTTAGTGGTGCCTGCTTGTTTTCAAATTGCTTCTTAAGTGTGATTAAGGCTAATAATTATTATGAGTAGTCAAAATGTATATTTGAAACATTTTGAAATGTGCAAAAACTATTGTATTGAATATGTTCATAACGTTTCGTGAGAAGGTTCAGATACAACAGCTAAAGATGTTAAATTACATTATTTTAACCCATTAACGCCCAGCAGTCTGATTATAGACCACTACAGATATTTTTTAATTTAATTTACATTAATTCTCAACAGTTATTTTGACCGTGTGTGTCATCATTGATGTTATCTGATTATGTGAACACATTATTTGCTCTTAAAAACTAGAATATTGTGTAGTTTATTAATGTAAAATAATAAGCTGCAAATGACTGCAGTGCCTGTGAAAGCATATTATTGCTTTTTCTTGTTATGTTTCTCTCCCAACTTCCTGTAATGCAATAAACTGTCGATATAGGTTCATATTATTCATATTATTGACTCAGGGGTCTCCGTCTAGGGGATATGTGAATAGCGACCACAAGGTACCCAAGCTGAGCAGAACATTACTTCCACTTACTGGTGTTTTGCTCCTCCCTGTAACTTTTCTATCTGACCTTACCTTGGTTATCTCTTGTTCTCTTCCGACCCCGATGCTATTAGGGTTCCCGAGGGCTAGGGATTCTTTATTTTTCCAACCTCTCCATTTTTCTAATTTCTCTATAAGATCTTAACCCTTAACATGCTGACCTGTCTTGGCATGTAATACGTCCGCTGATTGGTAATCAGAGGATATGGTCGGTGAATTTATTTTGATAACTCTCCCGGTCAGGTCAGTGAGACCCGTAAACCAACGATAGGTGTGGTCCTCCAGACATTCTGGGGGTTGTGTGAGAGTGATGTGACCGCGAAAACATAAAAATATGATGCTCTCTAAAAAGCGGTTACTATTACTGCTATTGCTCTCATCAATATCATCAGTGAAAAATATTGGAGAGCAAGAGGATTAATGACTTCATTGTCAGAAATCCAGCATTAGCTAACAACAACATAAGTATGGATTAAGAAATAATAATGAATACTTTAGATCTACATTAAGGGGTACTTTAAATAATCGAGATGTAGGAATTATGGGGAAAGA
The DNA here is from genome assembly GCA_030765045.1 of Tenodera sinensis. Taxonomy (NCBI): domain Eukaryota; kingdom Metazoa; phylum Arthropoda; class Insecta; order Mantodea; family Mantidae; genus Tenodera; species Tenodera sinensis. The sequence continues at coordinate 65,552,600 of CM060974.1, read as the reverse complement.
ATTATTTAATAAGCTACCTAAAGAAATACAAATCATTGAAAATAACAAATGTAGATTAAAAATGATAAAAAAAAATATTTAATAGAAAATGCTTTTTATAGTCCAGAAGAATATAAATCAATTAAAATAAAGAAAATCAAGGTGTAAATATATGTTGTTGTTAGCTAATGCCGGATTTCTGACAATGAAGTCATTAATCCTCTTGTTCTCCAATATTTTTCGCTGATGATGGGGCCCTAGAGGTGACCAGTATTGAAGAGACTTAGCAGTAATAGTAACCGCTTTTTAGAGAGCACCGTATTTTATGTTTTGGTGGTTACATCACTCTCTCACAACCCCCAGAATGTCTGGAGGACCACACCTGTCGTTAGTTTGCGGGTCTCACTGACCTGACCGGGAGAATTATGAAAATAAATTCACCGACCATATCCTCTGATTGCCAATTAGAGGACGTATTACATGCCATGACAGGTCAGCATGTTAGGGGTTAATATTTTAGAGAAATGGAGAGGTTAGAAAAATAAAAACCCCCTACCCCTCGGGAACCCTAATAGCATGAGGGTCGGAAGAGAACAAGAGATGACCAAGGTAAGGTCAGATAGAAAATTAAGATCAGAATAAACTTTGGCATTTACAGAAAACCAATGCAGACAGCCAACTACATAAACGCTAATGGTTACAACCCAAGAGATCACAAATAGGCGATCTTCAACAATTTAACACATAGACTGGTCAACATCCATCTTCTATCAGAAGAATACAAAGCAGAATATAACAAAATAATTGAAATACCACAAAGAAATGGCTTCCCCAAATCATTAGTGGATAAACAAATGATACCCCCAAAAACAAAGAAGTTGCTACTTTAAACTACAACACTCACAGCAACAGAAACAAAAATTACTTAAAAAGTATTCAAATACCCTCTACAGGCTTTTGATAAATTCTAAAAGGTTTTTGAAGAGCATAACTTCAGCTAGCACCAGTCAGCCATTACCCTATAAAAAATCTCAGCTCAAACATCAAAGATGCCATACCACTTAATAAAAAATCCGATACGCATCAAATTGAATGCAGTGACTAATCAAGTTTATATAAGAAAGACCAAAAGAAATTTGGAAACAGGATCCAAGAAATGCTTCAGACATATAAAAAAACAGACATATCAGCAGTTGCCACCCACTTTTGGACAAAAAATCACAACATAAATCCAGAACCAAAACTTCTTAAACACTTAACTGGAAAACAAGAGCTGTCCACATGGGAACAAAACTTCATTTTGAAAAACAGGATCAGTGTCCAATTTCAAAATCCCCAGAAAGATATGTTCTGCAAGTTCCTTGAACCACCACCAGAGGAGATCTCAGAAAATACATAGCCAGCCACATCACAGAGAACCAGTCAATGTCTGGTTGATAACTGGGGAAATATATAGGTAAATATAAAGATGTGTGTATAATTTTTGACATGTCCTTTAATTCATGTACTTAAAGGATGCATAAAATCACTTATGAGTTATTTCTTAACAGCATGAACTTCAAAGAAAATGTTTACTAAAATCTTACTTCTTTTAACTTTTTCCTCTTTCATGTTTCTCACTGGGTATATCCACTTTTTCTTTCTTCTTCCTATGTCACTGTCCAAACTTGTAAAAAGCACTTTAATTTTAACTACCAACACTTAAAACAGTTTTAATAAATGGTTATATTTTAGTGATCAGAGCTTCGCGGGTGATCAGCCGTGTTAAATTTAAGAAGGTCGAGCTTTCGGCCATTATACTCTCCATGGCCATCTTCAGGACTAAAATGATGGAAAATCCAGAGGCTCCAGAGGCAGTTCGAGTCGAGTGGGGAAGCTTATTCCCCCACCCGAAGTGTCTTTACCGCAGTACCTAGCCGTTATACGGCTTTACCTGCGCGATAGTATGGTGTTTTGGTCTACAGGGATTTAATCTCTGAGAAGTTCAAGTTCAAGTTATTTATTGTAAAAGTATTGGCCTGGTGCCGGTACATTGGGCCCGGCTTACAGGCTATATTTACATTGATTTACAGTTGACTTTGTTCATATTTACAGTTTTCGCTATATACAAAAACCCATACGGTGACCATCTGTAGGTCACGAAGAATAGTTTTCTTTTGTCTTTTGTCTGTTTCGTCTTTGGGTTATATATACATATGTACATATTTACAAATTATGTACAGACACATACACGCACGCATTCACCCACACACACACACTCGTACACACATACATACACACATCTTCACTGGGCACACCAGAAATATGCGTCCCAGCGCACTATACTATTTACAGTTTTGACACTATACACACTGTCCCGCGGTGGCAGCTCCTGAATATTTTCCGAGGCGAGGGCCTCTGCCGGAACATGCATGTGGCTTAGGGACGAGGTTGCGTGGACGCGCAGTAGTCGGCGAGCCGAGCCGCTTCTAGAACATTTTTATCCTAGTATGCTTGCGGTGCTTCGGCTCGCCTTTGCCGATGTCAGCGATCACGTCATTTTCGTGGTTCCTAATGCGCGTCCATGCCGCCATTGCTCTTTTGTCTATTGCCTCCGGGATGAACGGGATATGAGTTTCGAGGTGAAGAGTTTGGGTGGTGGTGAGGAGTGGAGCAGAGAGGATTTTTCTGAGGGAGAGGTTTTGGAGGGTTTGGAGTTGTTTGAGGGCAGTTTTGGAGGTATTAGCCCAGGCCACACATGCATACAGGACCACCGAGAGAATAAATGACCTATATAGTATAAGTTTTGACTTTAGTCGCAACTGTTTACTACGGAAGATGGGGGCGCACAACTTTAGCCGCTGTCTGCCTTTATTGGCGCTATTTTTTATGTGGGTGGACCAACACGTGCGGTCCAAGGTGACACCTAAGTATTTAACTTGCTGACGGCAGTGCAATATTTGACCACCGACCGTTAGGTCCGTTGCCAAAGTGTGACGCCGCTTAGAGAAATGAATCAGCTGGCATTTGTCGGGATTAATTTTGATTTTCCAGTCATGTTGCCATGAGAGGAAGTTGTTCACATAACGTTGCATTTCTGCAAGGCCGAAACGTGGATTTCTATGGTGGTTGTATATTGCAGTGTCGTCAGCATACATGGCGACCTTGCATCTGGCGTCCACTGGGAAATCATTGGTGAATAATATATACAGAAAAGGGGACATGATTGCCCCTTGTGGGACGCCAGCCCGCATCACTCGCTCCCGTGAGAAGGAGCGGCCCACTTGGAGGTAAAACTGCCGTTTTTCTAGAAAATTGTGCAAGTATAGATAATTTTGAAGAGCCGGGAAATTGTGGTGCAGTTTATAAATAAGGCCATTGTGCCAGCACCGGTCAAATGCAGCTTCTACGTCCAGAAATAGCGCCAACGTTGAAGCCCCATTGTTAAATTGGTCTGTTACGTCATCAGTTAGTCTGAGGAGCTGTAGTTCAGTGGAATGTCCTTTTCTAAAGCCAAACTGTGAATTTGAGAGTTCATGTGTTGCCGAGACTTGTTTTTGAAGTCGAGAAAGGATATATTTTTCGAGCAGTTTCCCAATAGTAGACAAAAGACTAATGGGACGGTAGTTTTGCGGTTGTCTGGTGCTTTTCCCTTGCTTTGGGAGCATGATAACCATAGCTCGTTTCCAAGTAGAGGGGAAATAGCCTTGCTGCAAACAGGCGTTAAATATCTTTGTTAGTTGCACCAGAGCTTTTCTCGGGAGATGCTTAAGTTCCTCATTAGTCACTTTGTCTGGACCGGCAGTCTCTGGGAATGTTTGGGACCAGGGGTATTTATAGGGGCAAGATGGATGGTTGGTAGGGATTGGTCCATGAACGGGCACTGCCCATACATGCTGATTGGCTGGTTAGTCAATCAGGTGACGCGCTAATCTCCTCCTGGTTCTGGCCGTCAGTCACACACTGAGAGGTGATCTGAGTTAGGCGATTTACTCTGTTTTAAGTACAGGTATTCATTTTGCCTTTCCCATCTTCGAAAATTAGCCCGTTGGACTTAAGATGTCCTTCGGGTATTTTTTAGATGGCAGTCGGCGAGGCACTCTCTGGTCATATTGTCCCAGAGTGTTCACCAGTGGATTAGGGTGGTTCTGGAGTTTGTTGTACATTGTTCGAGCGCGGGTTTTAATCACGTCGACAATGTACGGGATGCCGGAATGTTCGTGAAGGATGTGGGCAGGAAATCTCCAACCAGTGTCATAGATCATCCTTAATGCCCGATTCTGCAACGCCTGGAGTCTGATGAAGGTGGACTTTGCCACCGCTCCCCAGATCTCGCATCCGTACAGGACCAGAGGCGGGATGATCGCACGATACAGCTGGAGTTTGAGGCGAATGGGCATGGTTTTGGAGCTGAGGATAGGATACAACTGCCGTAGGGCTGCGTGACCTTGTAGTACTTTGCCCCTGACGTGATGCCTATACGTTAGCCGCCGGTCCAACGTGACCCCGAGATACTTCGCCGTGGTGACCCAGGGGATCCGACGGCGCTGAAGCACGAGGTCCTGCGGGAGCCGGTTTGCCAGCGTGTTGGCCAGGAGAATCGCAGAGCTTTTCTCCGGGTTGATAGACATGCGCCAGTTCTCGCACCATCTACTGATGGCACAGAGGTGGGCTTGTACTTGACGGTAGCTGTAGCGCGGGTTCTTGTTTGTGGCGAAGATCATGAGATCGTCCGCATACTGACAGATGTGAGTGTTGGGGTGCGTGGGGAGATCGGCCATGTAAGCATTAAAGAGTGCCGGTGACAGTACACTGCCCTCGGGAACTCCTGCGCCAATGGGCCTTTCTCGGGAAAATGAACCCTCCATCTTCACTCGGAAGCTACGTTCCTGTAGGAAACTAGCCACCAAGTAAATATATGGAGGGGGGATTTCGTGCTGTATGAGCTTGTAGATAAGACCTTCGTGCCAGGTGGTAGAGAACGCCTTTTCCACGTCAAGCAACACTGCCACCGTTTTGGCCCTTTGCTGGTAAGCCAGGGAGGCCTTTTCGGCTACTCGCAGTAGTTGCTCGGTTGTGGAATGGTCAGAACGAAAACCAAACTGATGTTCCGGTAGGAGGCCTTTTTCCTCTAAAAGAGGTCGAAGGCGGGTCAGGAACAGTTTCTCGAAAACTTTCGAGATAACTGGTAGGAGGCTGATGGAACGGTAGCTAGAAGGAAAGATCGGATTCTTGCCCGGCTTCAACACGCATACCACACGCGCCCTTTTCCAGACTTCCGGAAAATGGCGCATGCTTAGGCACGCGTTGTAGATCCGAGTCAAGTGCATCACGGCTCTAAAGGGGAGGTGCTGGAGCATTTCCGCTGTTACCCGGTCCTGCCCAGGGGCTTTTCTAGGTTTTAGGTGTTGGATGGTGTTAGTTACCTCGCGAGGGGTAACTATCGGGATGTGGAAATCCTCGTGGCCTGCAGGTCCAACTTTTAAGAAGTCTTCTACTGCTTGTTCCACGAGGTCAGTATGATCGTCGTTCTGAGGGTCGACTCTAGGCTGGAATTGAGTTTCCAGATAGTCTGCTAGCGCCTCTGCTTTTTCCCTCGGTTCAAAGACAAGTCTTCCCCGAGGGCTATGCACAGGGTGCTGGTGTACAGTTTTATCTTTCCTCAAGCCTCGGACGATGCGCCATGGTTTCCTCTCCTGGAGGTTTACATGACGCAACGTGTTTTCCCAAGCTGCTTGCCTATGTTTTCTTAGGAGTCGTCTCCCCAGGGATTTGAACCTCTGGGGTATAACTCCTATCCTAGTGTGACGGAATCTCTGCCATAACCTTCTAACAGCGTTTTTCGCTTGAATGAGGCGTTTCAGTGGGACAGAGATAGCTGTAGGGTTTGGTGCGTCGGTAGGAATGCGGTGCGTATGAGCACACACCGCATTTAGGACAGAGGTTGAGAACCCCGTGGCTGCCTCCTCGAGAGCCTCTATCGAGTCTATTCGACGACATGCTTCCACGGAGTTGTGGAGGGCTAGGACGGCTGCATCCCAGTCGACTTCCTCAACCCAATCAGGCACTCCCAGCGCAGTTAGATTAACGTCTGAGTCGACCACAACAGGGTTGTGATCAGAATCCAGAGCGTTAATCACCGAGAGATCCAGGTGAAATGGAATGCTCTTTGTGACAATGAAGTCTATGACATCCGCGGCGCCGCGTGCCGGGTAGTATGTTGGACCTCTCGGCCCGTGTGCATGTAGGGCGGGGTTCCCGCTAATGAGACGGTACAGTCCCCGACCCTTCACGTTCTGGGTGCGGCTGTGCCAGCTTGGGTGTTTGGCGTTGAAGTCGCCTGCGATGCAGACCCTTTGGTGTAGGTGTAGGAGTGCCGTGATATCCGCTTCATAGAAGCGCCCATCCGGAGGATCATATACCGCTACAAGTACCACGTCGCAACCGCCTAAGGATAGGCTTATGGCGGTTGCCTCTAGGTGTTGTAGTGGAGGAATGGTAACAGGAATATGTGTGAGATGGTTCTTTATGAAAATGGCAGTACCACCGCCCTGTCGGCCGACCCGATCAGACCGATGGGCGACGTAACTTGGCAGACTGAACTGTACACCGGCGTGCAAGTGTGTTTCGCAGACCATAAGGATATCAATCCCATGGCAGTCTACAAACTCTAACAGGCCAGGTCTCTGCTCTCTAACTCCATTTGCGTTCCAAAACGCAGCTCTAAATGATCGCATATTTCTATGCGCCATTTAAGAGCTTGTGGAGTTAGCGTAGAGTTCCTTGGCCGTTTGAAGCATTATAAGATGCTTCTTCACAGCCGATAATTCGGGGTTGAGGATTTGCTCCCTGCAGCGCCGTAGAATGGGGAGGGAACGTTGTACGAGGTCCGCAAACCAAGTTGCCAGTTCAACAAACTCCGCCATGTCCTCTGAGCCGAAGGCGTCTCCCAAGACCTGTGACTGAGTGCTTTGTCGTGCTGTTTTGGTTCTGTTGATGTAGCCAGTCTGTGATGATGGGCCAGCACTGGTTGGCTGCGTTGTTGGTGTTGCCTGGTTGGCTGTAACAGCTGTTGCCTGGTTTTCTGCAGCACTCAGAGGTGCATCCCGAGCTGTGGCTGTTGGTGGGGGAAGTTGGGCAACACTTTTGTTACCAGCCTCCACCGCGGCTATTTCTGGCTCTGCACTTCTCGCTGATGGCCTAGAAGTTGAGCGCCCTTAAACCAAATCCAAGCTCTGCACTTCCAGTCACATGAGCCTTTTTCCCCTTCCTCCTCTTTTTAGGAGGGCGTTTGTCCTTTGGGGCAACACTGGGGGGTGGCACTGGATGATCTGTGCCCGCCTTTGGAGTGACGCTTGGGACTGGCGTCGTCATTTGACTGACAGCCTGGTTCTGTGGGGTTGCTTCTGCACTCTCGGCTTGTGTTAGAACACTTACGTGCCCCGACATTGCCTGTGCAAAAGACAACCCCTGTCAGATCTCTGGTACTTTGCCCTGTCTTCCTTGCATAATTGCAAGTCGCTTCGGGCAACCGCAATAAATGCCTATGTGGCTCCCGTCGCAGTTGGCACACTTTTTATTTTCTACTGGTGTCGGGCAATCCTTCACCAGGTGCTCTCCTGCACAGCGAAGGCACTTGAGTTGCCTCTCACAAGCATGGCTCGAGTGGTGAAAGCCCAAGCAATTATAGCATTGGGCTGGCCCCTCCCTGCTGTGGTAGGGCTCAATGGTGACCTTCGTGTTTTACAGGTGGGTCACCTGATCGATTTTTGGGGTTCCCTCCCCCTGTTTGTCAACTTCCACTAAAAATAGTGGTAGGGGTACCTTGGTGGGTTTCCCCTCCTTTTCCTTTGTGGTGGTTAATTGCACCACGGACCTCGGTTTGATACCGTGTTCGTCCTGTAGGCCGTCCCGGATATCCTGGGGGTCTGTCTCCGAATCAAGACCCCTGACCACTCTGCGAACCACGTGGGGACGCTGAAGTGAGTAAGTGCGGAATTTAATTCCACACTCCTTCAGCACCCCCCTCGCGGCCGTGTGGTCGTCAGAGGTGGTGGTTCTGATGACAACCCGCCCTGGATGTCGGGTTGTCTGGAAAGTGGCCTTTAACCGCCGTCTCAGTTCCTTCATAACCTTTATGTGGTTCGAGAACGGATCGGACACAATCGGAGGGATTCTACCCTCCTTTTGTGGGCCCTGGTTTGGGGCGAGCGCTGCAGTTGCAGATGATGGTGAAGGGGGAGTCCCTTCCGGCTTTGAGCCGGAAGATCTCCTCCTACGGCTCTGCACTACAACGAAGCCGTCGTCATCCGGCGTTGTAGGTGCTGGGACAGGGGTCATAGGTACTGGTGGTGGTGTGACAGGGATTGCTGTCCCTTGGTTCACAAGACCAATAGCCTTTTTGGCCTTCGGCCTGTTCTTGGCCCCGAGGAGCGTCTTGGCTTTCGCCTTGACGATGTTCACCCTTGGACCAAGGGAAGGGTTCTGGGTAGAGGTAGTTGCGGTACCTATCGCGTCAGTTCTTACCTTGGCGTTGGTACTCGGCATGTCTCTAGTCTTTGCAGGTGCCATCCGGCATCCCACAGAGGGTTTAACGCCTTGCGACGCGCCTATGGGGGTTCCAGTGAACCCCGGGTCCAGGCTAGAGCCTGGTCCCTTGGCTGCAACCATGTGGGCCTGCGGTCTCTATGTCCGTCAGTCGGTGCCGAGTCAGCTCTGGTGTTCTCCATGTCTGGGTGCTGGTTTGAAATAGCTCGGTGAGCTATTTCTAGTAGGGAGGCAAGTAGAGGGCTGATGCCCACTTCCTCCTCCGTTCCGGAGCCCCTCCGGGAAAGTTGGTGTTCTGATATCTGTTCTTTCTTCTCCAATTTGGAGTGGCCTAAAATCTGCTATCAGATCTCTTATAGGACACTCCGCGACGAACTAGCGGCGCCCGGCCTGGCAAATGCACTGTATGTAGTTGGCGCGGTGCGTAGAAGCTGGTCCCTGGCGAGAGGTCCCACAGTTGGCTTCCCCGTTCTTCCAGTGTCCAGTAGAGTCGAGGTGCAGACGATGCGAGTGATGGAAAATTCAATCAATTCAATTCAAAATTGGAATTTGGGTTTGGTAGAACCAAAACCCAGGCAGTTTAGGGTTTTACCCTCTTCAGCCTAGTATTTTTATTTTTTGTCTTGTTACGTGAGAGATCCTTCAGCGTGTACGTATGGCAGATTATTGTAGTTATTAAGATGTGTAAATGTGCATCTTGTTTATTTTTTGTATATATACTTATATATATATTTTTGTTTATATATTTTTATTATTTTTTTGTTTTTTGTTTTGTTTATTTATTTATTTTTTGTTTTGTTTTTGTTTTTTTTTGTCCTTTTTTTGTGTTTTGCCCATTTACACATTTACAATGTTAAGTGTGTTTGTTAAGCCCAGGTCCCACAACATGCCGCCGTCTCTGCTTCTGCCCTCAGACGTTTTGTTTGGTGCATGTTTTTTATTATTTGTTAGCTCAGCCTTGCATTTTTAAATTATTTGTGGTTTTGTTGTCTTGTTTCGGGGGGTGATGAGTATTAGACGTTTACTAATGCTTGAAGATATTGTTCTGCTTGTTCTTTCTGTTGCTCTTGGTGTTTGTCATAAATTTCGATTAGGGTTAGTAGTGGTGGAATTTCTTCTTGTTGTTCAGGAGGGAGTTTTCTCATGGTTTGTGCTGTTCTTATTAATATTCGTCTGCAGGGTCTGGTATGAGCATTGTGTATATAATTCAGCATCAGATTTTCAATGTGCTTGTCTATTGGCATTGTCCTTGCATACTCGTGGATTAATGTGTTTTTATAATTGGGGAAGAGTTTGTTGGCAGTTCGTAGGCATCTACGCTCAAACACTTGAATCCTTGCCATGGTTGTTTTTGATATAAGTGGCATCAGGGCCACTGCTCCATATGTTAGACAGGGACGGATTAGCGCTTTGTATAATCGCGTCAGTATATGTGTACTAAGTCCTGTTTTGTTGCGCCTGGCGAGGAACGTGAGCGTGGAATGTATTGCTCTTGTTTTATTGAGGAGGGTTTTGTAATGTGGTCCTACTGTAACTTCTGTGTTGATTTCTATGCCGATATATTTTATTGATTTTGCACATGGGATTATGGATTTATTGAAGTTGAGTGTGAGGTTGTTATGCAGGAATTTCCTTTTCTTTCTGATGAGTATGGCTTGTGTCTTCTCTGTATTAATCGATATGCGCCAATTTTTGGTCCAATCAAGGTATTTTTTAAGCTGTAGTTTTTAGTTGATGTTTGGCCTGGAGTGTACGGGGGCTTGTGCACCAGTACGCGGTGTCATCAGCGTACTGGGCAAGTTGGATGCTGGGATGAATCTCCATGCGTGACTATGTATATAGCGCGACCCCCTACCAAAGCCCCCATTCAAACACAGACACAGAAGAAACGCAGCACCCAGCCCACCATTCCCACCTCCACTCCCGCCCCAAGCACATCCAACAACGCAGCAAAAGCATCAGACAAGCAGAAACCACCAAGAATAATAATCCCTGACGTCCAACAAACGGTAAAGGTCCTCCGCATCCTGATTGGCTCCATTCCTGCCGGCACATATAAATTGCAGATGACGAGGGACTGCCTTAAGCTCTTCCTTCAACGGAAGCAGGACGCGAACCCGACAATGCAGCTTCTGAAGGACGCTGGAGTAGAAAACTACAGTTTTACACCACGTGGGGACCAACCTCTTCGTTACGTAATCAAACGTCTTCCAGCTGACTTAGAGGAAGATAACGTGAAAGAGGACCTGGTCCTAAAAGGCTACACCGGCGTCCAGGTACGACATGATTTCACGTGGCAGGCCTCTGCCAAATTTTCAGGTTAGTCTTGACAGGATCACCGAAAACCAAAAACTTCTACAGGAACGAGAGGTGTGCTATATTATGGTCACCGTGGAGGTCCTGAAAACAAACCAAAAACATAACGCAATGTTACAACTCCCAGCAGTTGGGGCACACTTTTAGGAACAGCAATATGACCTCCCGGTGTGTCCTTTGCGGTGACCTCCATCGTCTGGCTGATTGCCCAAAAAAGGCCAAGCAGGGCTTTGTACCCCACTGTGCTACTTGTGGGGAAACGCATCCTGCCAGCTATAGAGGGTGCGAGACGTTTCGCAACGAACGTCACCGCCGTCAACCGGCATCCATACCCAGGAGCTCTGCCAGTGCTCAGCCAGGGCCAAAACCCATCATACACCCGGCCCTGGTTCAAACAGGTATCTCCTATGCGGGAACTACCGGAGGGCAAAAGGCACCAGTGCCACCACAGAATGGTCCCCCTCCACTACCCCAACAGGCGCCCACGGGTGACCTGAGTGGGATAAAAGATACATTAAACATGTTCAGAGACCTAAATTTACCATCATTATTGATGAAGGCGCAGCCTTTCCTGACCAAATTCAAAAGCTGCAGCAGCACTTCGGAGAAAACAGAGACCATCATATGTCTCCTCTCAGCCCTTTTATAATAAATGGCCCATGTAAGGGGAGGCACAACTTTAACTCGCGCACTACTGTGGAATGCAGATGGCATCCACAGGAAGCAACACGAACTTGAAAACTACCTACGGCGTAACAAAATTCACGTCGCATTCATCTGCGAAACAAAATTAAAGCACGAGCACACATTTAAGCTCCAAGGGTATCAAATCTTTCGGAACGACAGAATTGGCAGACAAGGGGGAGGGACTGCTATTTTGCTTAGAAATACTATTGCTCATGCTTCTGTTACGTTGCCTGTAATGGCAGCGTTAGAGTGCACAGCACTTAAAACACGTGTAAATAGTCAAACGGTGATGCTGGTAGCACTTTATCGTCCCCCTAACTCCCCAGATTTCATACGTGACCTCGAACAAATCCCCGCTTTAGAGAACCATGTTATAATTGCAGGAGATTACAATGCCCGGCACCCCTGGTGGTTTTCACGCCACGGGAAACCTCCTGGTTGAATTTATAACTGATAATGACGACATTGAGGTACATCTTCCCCAGGAAGCCACCTTTTGGCATCGATCAGGGTACTTTGACCCTGAGATTTTGTACATCATACTCACAAAAAATGCGACACTGTTAGACAACTTTACTGTGTATCACAGCCTGGACTCCGACCATCTTCCTGTGCATTTCGATATACAGGGTGGTATTTCAGCCGGTGTCTCTGGCCCCCGAAGGAGGGCTGAGCCCGACTGGAATGAGTTCACCATCGAAATGCACGGGATGGCGCAACCCAGACTGTCATACTATAGTGAGGCAGATATACACAGCCAAGAGAACCGCCACCACTTACACCACAAGACCACCCGGTTTTTGCACGTACCCCGAGGTAGAGCAACTCATTGCGCGGAGACGACGCTTGACAAAACTGTGGCGATACACCCGACAGCCTGAATACAAAGTGCTAGCAAAATGGCTATGCGACGTCATTCGGCAACAAATTAGACTTAATAAAATTGAACAGTGGGAAAAACAAAATGCTGAGTACCACCCATTTGGACTCTTCTTTGTGGAAATTACTCAAGGCTTTCAAAGTTTCCACGAGCGTCAACTCCGCAACTGAGGCGCTGCACACTCAAAGCGGCTTGCACTTCTCCGAAGAGGAGAAAGCCGAGGTCTTCGCTGACTGTCTCCAAGACAGATTCACCGAAATCCCAGTGACCAACCGTGAAATAGTACGGGAGGTGCAGACATGGGTACAAACCTGGGTGGCGCAGAAGCAAGAGCAACAACTACCCATCATAACACCGCAGGAAGTTTTCAAGCTCATTAGGAAATTGCCTAATGGGAAAGCTGCCGGCCCAGACAAAGTGACAAATGAAGAACTTAAGCATCTCCCTAGAAAAGCTCTGGTGCAACTAACAAAGATATTTAACGCCTGTTTGCAGCAAGGCTATTTCCCCTCCACTTGAAAACGAGCTAAGGTTATCATGCTCCCAAAGCAAGGGAAAAGCACCAGACAACCGCAAAACTACCGCCCCATTAGTCTTTTGTCTACTATTGGTAAATTGCTCGAAAAATGTATCCTTTCTTGACTACAAAAACAAGTCTCGGCAACACATGAACTCTCAAATTCACAGTTTGGCTTTAGAAAAGGACATTCCACTGAACTACAGCTCCTCAGACTAACTGATGACGTAACAGAGCAATTTAACAATGGGGCTTCAACGTTGGCGCTATTTCTGAACGTAGAAGCCGCATTTGACCGGTGCTGGCACAATGGTCTCGTTTACAAACTGCACCACAATTTCCCGGCTCTTCAAAATTATCTATACTTGCTGCACACTTTTCTAGAAAAACGGCAGTTTACGTCCTAGTGGGCCGCTCCTACTCACGGGAGCGAGTGATGCGGGCTGGCGTCCCACAAGGGGCAATCATGTCCCCTTTTCTGTACATATTATTCACTAATGACTTCCCAGTGGACGCCAGATGCAAGGTCGCCATGTATACTGACGACACTGCAATATACAACCACCATAGAAACCCACATTTTGGCCTTGCAGAAATGCAACGTTATGTGAACAACTTTCTCTCATGGCAACATGACTGGAAAATCAAAATTAATCCCAACAAATGCCAGCTGATATATTTCTCTAAGCGGCATCACACTTTGGCAATGGACCTAACGGTCGGTGGTCAAATATTGCACTGCCGTCAGCAGGTTAAATACTTAGGTGTTACCTTGGACCGCACAATGTGTTGGTCCAACCACATAAAAAATAGTGCCAACAAAGGCAGACAGCAGCTAAAGTTGTGCGCCACCATCTTCCGTAGTAAATAGTTGCGACTGAAGTCAAAACTGATACTATATAGGTCATTTATTCTCTCGGTGGTCCTGTATGCATGTGTGGCCTGGGCTAATGCCTCCAAAACTGCCCTGAAACAACTCCAAACCCTCCAAAACCTCTCCCTCAGAAAAATCCTGTCTGCTCCACTCCTCACCACTAACCACACTCTTCACCACGAAACCCGTATCCCGTTCGTCCCGGAGGCAATAGAAAAACGAGCAATGGCGGCATGGACGCGCATTAGAAACCACGAGACCATATATGTATCCGTGTATATAATTGTAAATATGTACATATGTATATACATATATATAAACCAAACTGAACAGAACTTAAAGGACATAAGAAAAGTATTCTCGGTAACCGATAGACGGTCACCGTATGGTTTTTTGCACAAAACATAAACTATAATTAGCTATAAGTAAGCAAATTGAAGATAAATGTCCAAAATAGCCTGTAAGCTGGGCCCTATGTACCAGCACCAGGCCAATACTTTATAATAAACAAACTGAAACTGAAATTTCTCTGTAGTTTTGGACTCGGGAGTTCACTAATTGGATCACCCTGAAGATGCTGGATGCAGTTTTCAGCGAAACGTCGGAGGAAGGCAATCCAACTCGACCACGGGCCACAAGCCCGGAAAATCTACTTAACATAAATTAGGAGGATCGCATAATTTTCTTATTTTCTGAATCTACTTACAGAGCTGGTCTGCAGGTGAAAATCTCCTAAGCTATTATTTCCCAAAATACATTTGAACTTTTGATAATGACATTAGTAGTGACAACACCAATAATATGCCCAGAACTAAACTAAACCCGAGGCTTGCCGCCCAATCTGTACCCACTACAAGCTTCATAAGTGGGCTGCAGTACTTGAGGGGGAGACCTTTTCAGTGCTCCAAACGCTCGCGGGCAGTTATGCAGCCTTCATAACCTGGAATATACCCAAAACAAAGCGGAAAATTAAATCAGCAAATTGGAATGATTGAAACTAAAGTATTATTGAATAAGTTAGCAGAGCACCAAACCATTCCTCGGATGTTATCAACGATTCAAAGTTGGAAAATGCAGAAACCATTCTTGTTGTTGTTGTTGTTGTTGTTGTTGTTAGCTAATGCTGAATTTCTGACAATAAAGTCATTAATCCTCTTGCTCTCCAATATTTTTCACTGATGGATAGGGCATTAGAAGTGGCCGGGCATATTTGAAGGTGGTCTCGATCCATTTCCTC